>JAQIUQ010000384.1:0-255938 GCA_030378365.1 Hybognathus amarus | reverse complement strand
TTCATCTTAAGTTCAGTTCATATTGTTACTTGTATGGCAAGTTCCTTTAACATTTAAAAGCTAAGTTTGACTATTCGTAATTAACATTGTAGATATCAACAACGTCTTTCTAGTCGTAATTACATTTTGGATAGTTTGTATTATCATTTCAAGATATCTGTAACGTAATTGTGACTAGTCGAAACGACAGATAAGATCTGTGCAAACCGTTTTAACATTTAATCATTTTAACCTACTAGTCTCTATTTTCATGCTACTAGTACTTATTTTTTAAATACTAGTATCTCTTCCATTAAGTACTAGTACTTATTCATTAGCTACTAGTGCTTATTCTTTAGATACTAGTGCCTTTCTTAAATACTAGTGTTTATCTCTTTAGGTATTCTCATTGCCTTTTTAAAGATACTAATACTTATTCATTAGACACTAGTCCTTATTATTAATACTAGTACTTATTCATTAGATGCTAGTCCTTATTCATTACATACCAATGCTTATTAATTCAGTTACTAGTACTTATTCATTAGATGCTAGTACCTATTAAATAGATACTAGTACTTATTCAGTTAGACACTAGTACTTATTTCAATGGTGACTAGTAACTATTCTTTTTGTTACTAGTCACATTTTCCAGTGACTTCTATAGTGATCTGTCATTCAGATATCAACTATTCAGTTCTGACTAGTATGTTAGTATGTATTCCAATTGTGGAATACATCGCTAAGTATGTATTCCAAAGCAGGGGGTTGCGATTTTTCACGGTCAGTGCAGGAATAACCCTAAAGGCACCAAGGTGGGCGGTGCCACCGAGGCTGTGTGTGTATATATATATATATATATGTGTGTGTGTGTGTGTGTATATATATATATATATATATATATATATATATATATATATATAAATATAGCTGCGAGCAGCGATGGAGGGCCAAAGCCGGTGCAGCACCGCCATCCGGTGCAGTTCGACGAAACTAGGAATTATGTTTTTTTTTTTTTAAATAATTGTCCTGAGAAAAACATCAAATTACAACCCATGCTGTTACCAATCACCACCAAACTCGGTGTGCATGAAGTCAAGACATTGAGGATGCTATATTCCGGACGGATTTTTGATATCTCGAACGGTTTGGCCGTGGCGGATTTTTTTGACTAAAAAAGGACACATAAAGTGTGTTATAACTTGGTTAGTTTTACTGACAGTTACAAAACTTGCCGTGTATATTGTTCTATTCAAGCCAAACAACTTTCTAATTAACAATAATACGCTCAAACCCACAGAAAGTCAGATATTGTAGTTTGAATATGATCATGCTCCTTCTAAACCTAGGCCTGTCACACAGTCTGTGTGTGTGTGTGTGTGTGTGTGTAGGGGGAGGGGGCTTAATCATTTCACTGTGTGTCTGGCCTGCTAAAGTAAATACATTTCTTAAGCCTGGTATTTTTTACATAAGTTTTTATTTTTATTTTTTTTATAAGTAAAGGCATATAACCTGTTTAATTGTAGTGCATTGACAATAGTTTTATATAATTAGTGTATTAATTAAATTAACTTGGTCCATAAATCAAAAAAGTAAGTAAATAAACAGACAGATAGAGTATGGCAAACCGTTTTAACATTTAATCATTTTAACCTACTAGTCTCTATTTTCATGCTACTAGTACTTATTTTTAGATACTAGTATCTATTCCATTAAGTACTAGTACTTATTCATTAGCTACTAGTGCTTATTCTTTAGATACTAGTGCCTTTTCTTTAGATACTAGTGTTTATTCTTTAGGTAGTACTACCTTTTTAAAGATACTAGTACTTATTCATTAGACACTAGTCCTTATTTATTAGATACTAGTACTTATTCATTAGATGCTAGTCCTTATTCATTACATACCAATGCTTATTAATTAGTTACTAGTACTTATTCATTAGATACTAGTATCTATTAAATAGATACTAGTACTTATTCATTAGACACTAGTACTTATTTCAATGGTGACTAGTAACTATTCTTTTGTTACTACTAGTCACATTTTTTCCATTGACTTCTATGGTGATCTGTCATTCAGATATCAACTATTCAGTTCTGACTAGTATGTTAGTATGTATTCCAATTGTGGAATACATACTAGTATGTATTCCAAAGCAGGGGTTACGTTTTTGCACGTCGTGCAGAATAACCCAAAAGGCACCAAGGTGGCGGTGCCACCGGCTTTATATATGTGTGTGTGTGTGTGTGTGTGTGTGTGTGTGTGTGTGTGTGTGTAAATATAGCTGCGAGCAGCGATGGGAGGCCAAAGCCGACGGGTCCCGCCATCCCGGTGCCTTTAGGCACCGGGGTTGCGGTGCCACCGGCTTGGGCCCGCAATGGCTGTCGCAGCTATATTATTCTGATTGTGTTCGGTTAAAAGAAGAAAGTCCTGTACACTAGTATGGCTTGAGCGTCGAGTAAATCATGGGACACTTTTCTTTTCTTTTTTTCAGATGGCAAGAAGCACCAATAAAATCTGCACAATATTTGCCTTTTCTGTGCATTTTTACACTTATTTTGGAACGTGTTCATTTTATCGCATAGGTTTATGGCTTTAAATCAGCAGTTTTTACATTTAACAGCGTAACACTCTTGGTAAATAGCAGCAAGCTCCTCTCGTGTCTCCTGAGGTCGGATATAAAGAGGGCCGGTCTGAATTCACAGCGTCGTAAATCGCCCTGGCAGGAGGGTGTGATTTCCCATCATCCTTCAGAACGGCCACCCATCGCTAAAGAGCCTAGCGAAACTAAAGCTGCCAGTGAAAACATTTGGCCTATGAAGCATTTTGTGTTTGCTCACACACACACACACTGATCCGCTTTGGCTGAGGTGACGAGTTGGTTACGTGTGCTCAGGCCATATATACACACATATATATATATATATATATATTCAGCACGAGCACAAATAATCAGTGTGCTGTTAAAAAACAAAGTCAGATGCCTTCATCAGCCATATTTGTAGGCATCAATGAATTTAAAATTTAATGAATTTAAAGTCCCCCTGGGGTGAAAATCCCAGTTTTAATGTTGTTTATGTGTCTATGTGGTGTTTTTAATACGCTTTAAGACAAACCATGTGTAAATTCATAAGTCGACAGCATTGCTGAGTACTGACGTCACAAACGACCTTGTAACCAATCAGATCAACGTGTGATCATCAACCAGTGGATCTCTGAATGAGTGAGTGAATGGAGGCAGGGCTCATTTGCATATTTATAGAACCGGGCATACTAAATGAGGCGAGTAGAACTAGTAAAACATTTCAGTAACACTATGTTTTAGTATTCAATTCTCACTATTAACTACTTACTTATTAGCATTTAAATTACTAGGATACTGGGCTATTTATTAGTACTTATAAAGCACATATCAATGCCTTATACTACATGACATCCCTTAATCCGAGCCAAAACCTAAACTTGAACCTTTTAAAAACTACCAATAAGCAGTAAATTAGGAGTTTATAGAGGCAAAAGTCATAGTTATTAGTGAATATCTGTTCCCCATACTAAAGTGTTACCAACAGTTTAGTACGACTAAAATGATAAGACTTTATAGACCACAACTAGACCAAAATACCCAGACTGCACAAATTGAAAATAGATATTTTAGCCAAATTATCATTCTGTCATCATTTACACTTCCTCATGTCGTTTCAAACCTGTATGGCTTTCTTCTTCGCAACGTATAAAAAAAAAGTCAAAACTATTTTGGACCCCAATGACTTTCGTTGCATGAACAAAAACACAAAAATCTTTCAAAATATATTTTAATGTTGCGCTGAAAAAAGTAGGGTTATGCGATATATTGGCCACCATATCAGCCGATATGTTAATGTGTATATGAATGATATAAATATTATATAATTTGGATTTAGATCTATACGGACAATATATTAATTATCGGCATTCAAATATAAAGAATTATCGGTTTCAACAGGTATATGTTGATGGTTACATGAATGATATATATATATTATATAATATAAATTATATATAAAATTTAGATTTATCGGACAATATATTAATTAACGCCATTCAAATATAAAGAATTATCGGTTATCGGTATCAACAGATATATGTTAATGTTTATATAAATTATATAAATATAATATAATATAAATGATATATATATACCAATTTGGATTTAGATTTATCAGACAATATCTATCAGTCATCGAGCTTTCAAATATAAAGAATTGTCGATTCTAGAGTATCAGCAGATATATGTTAATGTTTATATAAATTAGATAAAAATATAATATAATATAAATTATATATATACAAATTTGGATTTAGATTTATCAGACAATATCTATCGAGTTATCGGCTTTCAAATATAAAGAATTATCGATTATCTGTATCGACCAGAAATTTTCAGTATGCGGTGCATTCCTAGAAAAAAGAAAGTCTTACAGGTTTATGACTGGTGCATCTCTTTGACGCCATGTCATGTTGCTTTTGAATGCGAGAACATGTCTTATGTGAGCGGCTCATTACTTGTGTGTGGCCCGATTTTTGGCTTAAATGTTTGAGAGAGAAAAAGTGAACAAGAACTCACCACAGTCCGCTGAAAACACCAGCAGAACCACCAGAACCTGCAGCCCACCAGCGCTCGCACGCAACATCCTGAGATACAGAGAGAACAAACACAGAGAAGAGGACAATGAGAAATATAGCTGCGAGCAGCGATGACGGGCCTAATAATAAATAATCCTTAAGAAAACAAGGATTGGAGAGGGGGGATTCTGAAGTGTGCATATGATTGACACATTCTGCTAGGTCACATGATCATGACAACATGGCGATTAAAGTTCCAGATTACATTCATACTTATACTATACATACTTTTTTTAGTGGTCGTGAATTACTTAATGAAAATACATTAAGTGTCTACTCAAGAGAGTATGTGATTTCGGACGCAGCCCTTGTCTTGAATGCTAGTTCACTGTATTAGACACATCAACATGAAAGGTTTGATTTTGTCTATTAAAATGTCTCTCCACCCTTCTTCGAACACAAATACTTAAATACACTAAATGTGCTGACAATCAAACAAACCCTGACCTTTCCTTCACACACATGCACAGTAAAATAGTATAATGTACTAATATTTGAAAAATATACAAGACAAACACAACAGTCAGTGAAGTCATCACACACACACACACACACAGCATGCGGATGGGAAATGACAAACAGAGGTTTATTAGACGGACTGTGTGTCCTTTATAAAGGAGATGAGAATATGAATATTAATGCCGTGGCTGAGTGCTGGTAAGGTTTTTTTTGTAACCCAACACTAGCCACCCATCAGACACACCAACAAAACACTCTCAGAATAGTAATCAGCAGCTTCATCCTCATTGTTTTACTGAACTTCTCCTCCTCTCTCTCTCTCAGTGGGTGGTCTGTCTTTTAGTATCCTTCACGCCGTCTCTAATCCTGCTCAGACAGGAAAGTGTCTGGCTTCTGTAAAATTGCTCTGTAGTCCGTCTCTTTAAAGTGTAATGAAACACGGATACACACATTAATACTCGTCTCCCACACAACAGCACAAACCAGTTACAGCCTAGTAGCTACAAAGAACACCACAGTAAATGCTTAGCAACACCCTAACAACCACTCAAAACACCCAAATAACCACCTAACACTGTCAAGTTCCTATCATCTCCTTAGCAACCAACTATTACATTTCATCAACCATGAAGAAAATGCCCTAATGACCCAGAACCCTTAGTAACTGCTTAGCAACACCCTAGAGATCACACAGAACCCCTAACCCTAGAACCCTCAATGACCACTTAGCAATACTCTTAATATCCCAAGAAGACCCTAGTACCCTAGAAACCAACCATAGCTCCGCTATAAATCCAATAACTAATCACTAGTAACCATCCAGAACCCCTATTAACTTAGCAATGCCCTAGTGACCACACAGACCCCTCTAATAACTGCTTATCAACAACCCTAGAGACCACCTAGAACCCTCTAACAATTCCTACCAATGCCTTATTAACCACCCCGGAATTCCATAGTAACTAAGCAACTCCCCAGCAAACATCTAAAACTCCTTAACAACCACCTAGGAATAGTAGCCACCCAGAACACTAGTAACTGCTAAGCAACATACTAGCAACAGCTTAACCACCTAAAAATACACTATTGTAACTATCCAGAACACCTTAGTAACTCAACAACACCCAAGCGACCACCCAGAACACCCTAGAAACTGTTAACACCCCAGCGACCAACCAGAACCCCATAACAACCACCTAGCAACACCCCAGTGACCATCTAGAACCCCCTAACAATCCTCTAGCAATGCCCTAGTAACCATGTAGAATGCCCTAGTAACTAATTAACTCCCTACTAGAAAACATCTAACCCCCCAACAAACTCCTAGCAATGTCTTAGTTACCACCCTGAACACCATAGTACTGTAAATGCTTAGCAACATCCTAGCAGTATAACCACCTAACAATACTCTAGTAACTATCCTGAACACCCTAGTAACTGCTAATCAACAAAATATAAAACAGACCACCAAGAACCCCCTAGTAACAGCTAATCAACACCCTAGCGACCAACCAGAACCCCCTTACAAACACCTAGCAACACCCCAGTGACCACCCAGAACCCTGTTGTAGCAATTATCAACAACCTTAGTTGGCACCCAGAACACCTGCAAATCAACACCCTAGCGACCACCAAGAACTCCCTAGTAACTGCTAGTAAACACCCTAGCGACCAACCAGAACCCACTAACAACCACCTAGCAACACCCCAGTGACCACCCCAGAACCCTCTTGTAGCCACTTATCAACAACCCTAGTTGGCCCCAGAACACCTGCTAAGCAACACCCTAGCAACCACCAAGAACCCCCAGTAACTGCTAATAAACACCCTAGCGACCAACCAGAACCCCCTAACAACCACCTAGCAACACCCCAGTGACCACCCAGAACCCTCTTGTAGCCACTTATCAACAACCCTAGTTGGCCCCAGAACACCTGCTAAGCAACACCCTAGCAACCACCAAGAACCCCCAAGTAACTGCTAACAAACACCCTAGCGATCAACCAGAACCCCCTAACAACCACCTAGCTACACCCCAGTGACCACCCAGAACCCTCTTGTAGCCACTTATCAACAACCCTAGTTGGCCCCCAGAACACCTGCTAAGCAACACCCTAGCAACCACCAAGAACCCCTAGTGACTGCTAACAAACACCCTAGCGACCAACCAGAACCCCCTAACAACCACACTAGCAACACCCTAGTGACCACCCAGAACCCTCTTGTAGCCACTTATTAACAACCCTCAGTTGGCCCGCAGAACACCTGCTAAGCAACACCCTAGCAACCACCAAGAACCCCCAAGTAACTGCAAAACAACACCCTAGCAACCAACCAGAACACCCATAACAACCACCTAGCAATGCCCTAATGACCACCCAGAACCCTCTTGTAGCCACTTAACAACTCTAGTTGGCCCCAGAACACCTGCTAAGCAACACCCTAGCAACCACCAAGAACCCCCAAGCAACTGCTAAGCAAACACCCTAGTGACCAACCAGAACCCCATAACAACCACCTAAGCAATGCCCTAATGCCCACCCAGAACCCTCTTGTAAACCACTCAACAACCCTAGTTGGCACCCAGAACACCTGCTAAGCAACACCCTAGCAACCACCCAAAATATCCAAACCAATGAATTAGCCAAGGAAAGCTGTCTGGCTCACTCAATATCATGGCGTTATAACGACTGAACACGAGGAGGCCTCAGCAGGTTCACGAGTGTGTGAATCTGGTGTCAGTGTGAAGTGGTCGCATGCGGCGAGGACTCGCTCCCTGATCTCTCCCAGCTGGTACCAGCATCCCGACACTCTGCCAACAGCTCACACGAACACTCTCTGCCAACAGCACCTCCATAGGGAAACATAGCAAGAGAGAGAGAGAGAGAGAGAGAGAGAGAGAGATATGTGCCAGCTCATGCCTCCAGAATTCACCCAGCATTTAAGAGCCAAACACAACCAGATAGAGAGAAAACGCAAATAAAAGAGGGATTGAAGACTTATTTACAGGCATGGGAAGGTCGTGCACCAGCTCAGCTTGAGCATTGAAACGTCAGATGAGTTTCTGAGCGAGTGAACAGCTATTCTCCTGACTGTAAACTCAGACTCGCTGCAGCTCCAGGCGTTTAGCATTTCAATTCCTGAAAGATTCAGCAGCGTTTTTGTCTGAGGTGATTTAGCTCGCATCGGTTAGCTGTGCCATTTACTGCGGTAACTAGAGACACAGCCGAGGACGAATCAAGAGCGCCACTTTAACCAATAAACATAATAACTTTATTCTATAGCTGCTGTAAAGCCTAAACCAAAACTTTCCTATAATATGCTTTGAAACAATCTATACTGTTAAAAGCGCTATATAAATAAAGCTGACTTGGGCAATAATGATACTGGAACTGCAGCATTTATGATAAGCTGTGTTTATGGGACGTATCAAAGCCTGTGGTTTACTGAGCGTTTAAAACAGCCAGCACACGGGGTTTCTTATCAGCCCGCCTGGAAACAAACCTGTGTTTACAAGCTCGATACGGCAAAGAAGAACTAGCACTGGGTTTCCAGCATGAGTAGATAGAAAAAACTATTTATGTCTTTTTCATTTAAAGCTCCAGTTCATAACTTTTTGGGTTAAAAATAATCCAAAATAAATTGAGCAAGTACATAACCAGCCAGTGTTCAAAACTCACATCTGTACACACACATCTGTCCACTTAAAGAGGAGTCTCGGCTAGTAGGCTATGAGTGTGAGGATTTTAGAGGCGGAGATTTATAGCCTTTTCTCAAAACACTTGATATAATTAAACCTATCAATTTGATGGCGGATCCAGAAAGTTTCAAATGACAAACACCAGTGACAACTAGAGACTCACCCGCTGTAAAATACAAAAGACTTCGGACTTAGAGTTTGGAAGAGAGACATGTGAAAACAAGGATAATATCAGAATGGCTTTAAATGTAGTCACGCAATGCTGATGTTGTTAACATTAACAATTTGAGAACAAATTATAATTTGCACGGTTTGACGTGATATGATAATTGATCGTTAGATTTAATTAGCGCGATTTACTGTTAGAGCCAGACCGATATATCGGCAGTCCAATATTATCGGCCGATATTAGGCATTTTCCAAACTTACGGTATTGGCAGTTATAATTGCCGATAAATGAATATTTAAAAAATAAAATAAAATGGACGAAACAATCTTCAGACCATGTCATGAGTGTTGGAAGTAGTATAGTTTGTCCACCAGAGGGCACTCTACACAGTCTCTGTTGGCAACACTTGTGTATAACGTGCCACACATCCTGTAATGGATGTCGGGCAGAGAGAACCAGTTATCCGCGAGTTAGATCATTGGTGAAGTGTGTTCATGGTGAGTTGGTCACAAGACATACATTTTAAGTTGTAAAGCGTAAGTTACATACTCATATGAGGAGTGAACATTTAGACATAGAGAAAAGTATCAAACGTATCTTGTGCATAAAAGTTAGCTTTCTTGTACTCGTGTGCGAAATCCAATGACGCCAGTGTGCGTTGCAGACTGTCGTTCTGTAATGGAGTTAGAATCGCTAAATAGTAGGTTTTCGAAGGCAGGCAGCAACTGATTATTAAAAATGTAGCTTGATGGAAAGAATTTAAAAAGTGCAGGTAAGGGATAAGCAAGCTGACATTGTAATTATAAGGTAGCTTATTACTATAAGGGAATGTAGGGACTAATTATTATTTTATTTATCAGAACTTTAATATATTTAGATTTTCCTCTGTTCTGTTGTAACAATAAAATGCATTATCATATTATTTTCAGTTAAAACTCATAAAACAACTAATGTTAGGGAAATCTGTTAATGTTTTGTTGCACGTTTCTGAAATAAAAAATATCGGCCGATATATCGGAATATCGGATTTTAAAACCAACAAATATTTGTATCGAGTATCGGCCTTCAAAATCCTTCATCGGTCGGGTCTCTATTTACTGCAATGCTTTTTTTTTCTTAGTTGGTCAGAACAAAAGTGGATGTTTCTTACTAGTTCAGATATTTTAGGGTAAACATTATTATGTTGGTCATACTTCCAAAATCGAATGATCTGTGGTTGCGAATGCCAGTATCGACACCGGCGACGACTGACACACACACTCCTCCTCAAAACATCGTGATTCACCCAGCTGACCAATCAGAGCACAGTGAGCTCTTCAGAAGGAGGGGCTTCATAGAGACAGGAAGTAAACAGAGCATTACTGACAGACTGGGAAGAGAGGAGCCGCAACAATGGAGAATATGAGGAAAATAATCAACATTCAAGCAGGAAAACCTGTTCTAGCAGAGCCTGAAACAACATCAAGACTTTGTAAAAGGGCATAATAGATCTTCTCTCAAAGCTGGAAATGAAAAGAGTCTTTAGTTAGTTTGAGTTTGAGGTTCGGACACGACTGACAGTTTCTCAAGTCCCTCACCATCATGAATCAAACACTGCTTTAACACAATCCAATGCTCATACCAGTTAAAACCTCCTCAGCCAAAGCCTGAGCGTCTTTGTGAAGTTAATTTAAAGCCCAAAGGCTTTGCATTTCCAACATTTGTGATGGATTCAGTGGATCTCAATTCCACTTGGCATTTTGTGATTAAATCAGCTTCTGTTTCCCAGTCCTCCGCTTCTACATCCAAAACACCCACAGCTCAAACCCAGCGCCCGCGGCTCGCTCCCGCGTGACTTCATCAAAGAGAGACGTGGCTGACAATGATGCGAGTCAGGCGTCTGCGGCTGGTGTGTGTGTGTGTCGGCTGCAGTAATTGGCTGTTGCTGCTGCTTCTGTCTGCTTCTGTGAGTCCAGACTCAGTGCCGGATGTCTGAAGGAATGAGGACAGATGTGACGACTTTGAGTTATAAAATCATCATAGAGATCATGATTAATCGCTAAAAGATCATGATCTCAATTCAAACACCCACATGATCTTATTCCTAAATGACTATGATTCGCCTGTGTCGACTAAACCTTCGAGCAAATTACACCATTATGTCTCCTTTTGAAAGTAACTTGACGCTTCAAATAACGATTAATTACAGCGTTACACCAGTAGGCGGCGACAAGTGAGTGTTAAACGTGTTTAAACACACCACACTTTCGCCGCATAAATTGACGATTTCATGCAAAATATGCGAGATTTCATAATCCTCGCATTTTCGTTGCAAAAAACGTCACATATATCTGAAGCAGAAAGTTGAAAAATGTTGCATTTGCTTCACACAAGAGCAGCCGTTCCCCCTGTTGCCATGGGAACGTTATGAAGTGTCGTAACCTGTTGCCATGGGAACGTTATGAAGTGTTGTAACCTGTTGCCATTGGAACATTATGAACCTGTTGCCATGGGAACGTTATGAAGTGTCGTAACCTGTTGCCATGGGAACGGTTATGAAGTGTCGTAACCCGTTGCCATGGGAACGTTTTGAAGTGCTCGTAACCCGTTGCCATGGGAACGTTATGAAGTGTCGGTAACCCGTTGCCATGGGAACATTATGAAGTGTCGTAAACCCGTTGCCATGGGAACGCTTTGAAGGGTTGTAACCGCTGGCCATGGAACGTTATGAAGTGTCGTAATCTGTCGCCATGGGAACTTTATGAAGTGTCGTAACCTGTCGCCATGGGAACGTTATGAAGTGTCATAACCTGTCGCCATGGGAACGTTATGAAGTGTCGTAACCTGTCGCCATGGGAACATTATGAAGTGTCGTGAACCTGTCGCCATGGGAACGTTATGAAGTGTTGAACCTGTCGCCATGGGAACGTTATGAAGTGACGTAACTATGCGCACGTGAACGTCATAAAGAAATGACTCTTTACATTGAGGAGTCCGAGTGCGAACAGGGTGTTGGGGAATCACTTGGTTCTCTTTTTCATCAAACTGCAATATTTGCCAGGTCATGCAATTTCATTGCATAAAATTGCATAAATATCCTGCATATTCCATTGCATTTTTAAAGAAATCAAGCCGCATAATCAAGGATCTTTGCCTGCAACAATCACAAAAAAAACGCGAATTCATTTCAACGTTACTGAAGTGTCTGTGACCTGTTGCCATGGGAACGTTATATAAGTGTCGTAACCTGTTGCCATGGGAACGTTTTGAAGTGTCGTAACCCGTTCGCCATGGGAACGTTATGAAGTGTCGTAACCTGTTGCCATGGGAACGTTATGAAGTGTCGTAACCCGTCGCCATGGGAACGTTATGAAGGGTCGTAACCTGTCGCCATGGGAACGTTATGAAGTGTCGTAACCTGTTCGCCATGGGAACGTTATGAAGTGTCGTAACCTGTCGCCATGGGAACGTTATGAAGTGTCGTAACCTGTCGCCATGGGAACGTTATGAAGTGTCGTAACCTGTCGCCATGGGAACGTTATGAAGTGTCGTAACCTGTCGCCATGGGAACGTTATGAAGTGTCGTAACCTGTCGCCATGGGAACGTTATGAAGTGTCGTAACCTGTCGCCATGGGAACGTTATGAAGTGTCGTAACCTGTCGCCATGGGAACGTTATGAAGTGTCATAACCTGTCGCCATGGGAACGTTATGAAGTGTCGTAACCTGTCGCCATGGGAACGTTATGAAGTGTCGTAACCTGTCGCCATGGGAACGTTATGAAGTGTCGTAACCTGTCGCCATGGGAACGTTATGAAGTGTCGTAACCTGTCGCCATGGGAACGTTACTGAAGTGTCGTGAACCTGTCGCCATGGGAACGTTATGAAGTGTCGTAACTGTCGCCATGGGAACGTTATGAGTGTCGTAACCTGTCGCCATGGGAACGTTATGAAGTGTCGTAACCTGTCGCCATGGGAACGTTATGAAGTGTCGTAACCTGTCGCCATGGGAACGTTATGAAGTGTCGTGAACCTGTCGCCATGGGAACGTTATGAAGTGACGTAACTATGCGACATGAACGTCATAAGAAATGACTCTTTACATTGAGGAGCCGAGTGGGAACAGGGTGTTGGGGAATCACTTGGTTCTCTTTTTCATCAAACTGCAATATTTGCCAGGTCACGCAATTTCATTGCATAAAATTGCATAAATATCCTGCATATTCCATTGCATTTTTAAAGAAATCAAGCCGCATAATCAAGGATTTTTGCCTGCAACAATCACAAAAAAAAACGCTGAATTCATCCATTAATGAAACAAGTGAAAGATTTATAAGAGTCATTGAATCATTCATTCAACTTGACTTTTTAAATAATTAATTCAGATTAATTAAAAGTGTTAAATAGCAATTCACATTTTGTTAGAACCTCTAGTAAATTACATTTATTTTGTTTAGTTTGTTCAGAATCATGGGAGTTTGAAACAAATAAAAATTGTGTTTCTCAATTTATCCAGAATCACTAGTTAATCATGAAATATAACATCTAAAATTCAAACCAAATGAACCCACTCTATAAACTCTAAAACTTTTTGCCTCTTCAAAATGCATTCATTTAGATGTTTTTAATTTACATATCAATTTTATTTATTCACACTTTGTACCTGTTTGGTGCTTCACCTCTTTAATATCCTTCTTATATTTAATTCAATTCATTCAAAAGTATCAATAAAAGTGGTTCAATCCAGTGTTTAAATATGAACAAAAATTTAATTAAAAATCTTTTTCGTTAACTGAAATAAAGCTGAACTAAATTAAAATATAAATATCAGATATTAATAATATGTAATATTAGAAAATATAAATAGAATACAAAAATAATTAGAAATGTTGCTTCGGCAAATAAATGAAATAAAATTTTAAAATTAAAGTACTAAAATTAGTAAAACTGAAATATAAATAAATGAAAGCTAAATCATTTTTTAATTAAAATATGTGTTAAAAAATTACTAAAGCACATTACAAAATTACTCAAACTTCAACTAATGAAAATGAAAACTATAATAGCATATAAATATTATTATAAGAGTATCTATAAAAGTGAATTATTTTACACAATAATTCTTTAAGGTGTATTGTTGTGCATTTTAGATTATTACATCCTTAGTAATATGCATAAAGATGTAAATATGCATAAAAATACAGTGAACAACACAAATATTGCATGTTGCTCTGGGTAACGGCGATCACTCGAGCGCAGCCGTGACGAGCACAGATTCACTGATCTGGTCAAAGAGTTTCGCTCTCATGTTTTCAGCCTCTGTGTAATTCTAACGGACCTGTGCAGCTCATTAGCACATCTGAGAGAAGATAATGAGAGAGTAATGAGCATTTGGCTCCACTCGAATGCCTCTGCAGACTCAAAAGAGGGAAAGAGACATTACAACAACAAATAACCTCTAACACAACACACCTCAGGAGGTTTCCGAGTCAAAATGCCCTCAAACTCTCCAGTCAAACTACATCCTCACATACAGAGAGCTTTAGACGACACACTAACATATGCTAACACAAACACATGCATTTCCCTTTCCATCTGTTTATCACACACTGCCTCTGTTTGCAGACCGGTCTCCCTCAGACACACAGACACAGAGAGAGAGTGTGTGTTTCTCATCTCGCATGCCCACACACACCAGAATCAAGTGTCTCTCCTAATCAACCCAGTTCAAATCTAATCCGGTTCTGGAGACGCACTGACATTTACATGCAGGAAAGTCTGTGGGAGTCAAAACCACCCGTGAGGAAGCACACACACACACACACACACACACACACACACACACCACACACATATATTACCAGGGCTTGACATTCACTTGTTTGCTCGGTGTTCGCTTGGGCGAGTGGTTTTACAAAGTTATGAGCCACTCCATCATTCATCCAGTAATGAACCAAGTGAAGGATTTATGAGCGAGTCGTTGATTCATTCACTCAATCCGAATTAAAAAATATATATACACTACTGGTCAAAAGTTTTGGGTCGGTACGATTTTCTATGTTTTTAAAAGAAGTCTCTTCTGCTCACCAAGGCTGCAATTTTTTGATAAAAAATACACAAAAAACACAGTAATATTGTGAAATATTATGACAATTTAAAATGACTTTTTTTATGTAAATATATATTAAAATGTAATTTATTCCTTGAATTTTCAGCATCATTACTCCAGTCTTCAGTGTCACATGATCCTTCGACAAATCACTCTAATATGATGATTTTATGCTCCAAAAACATGTATGATTATTATCCATGTTAAAAACAGTTTTTTACATTTTTATTTCAGGATTTTTTGATGAATAGAAAGTTCAAAGAACAGCATTTATTTAATTAGAATCTTTTCTAACATTATAAATGTCTTTACTGTAACTTTTGATCAATGTAACTCATCCTTGATGAATAGAAGTATTGATTTCTTATTTATTTCCCCAAAAATAAAATACAAATTCTTACTGACCCCAAACTTTTTAAAGGGTAGTGTTTAATGTAACAAAAGCTTTCCATTTCAGATAAAAGCTGTTCTTTTGAACTTTCTATTCATCAAAGAATCCTGAAATAAAAAATGTAAAAAACTGTTTTCAACATGGATAATAATCATACATGTTTTGGAGCATAAAATCATCATATTAGAGTGATTTGTGAAGGATCATGTGACACTGAAGACTGGAGTAATGATGCTGAAAATTCAGCTTTTTTTCAGAGGAATAAATTACATTTAATATATATTAACATAAAAAAGTCATTTTAAATTGTCATAATAATTCACAATATTACTGTGTTTTTTGTGTATTTTTTAGCAAAAAAATGCAGCCTTGGTGAGCAAAAGAGTAAAAAATCTTACTGACTAAACTTTTAGACCGGTAGTGTATTCAATTTTTATATATATATATATATATATATAATCTGCAGCAATTAACATTTTGTCAGAACCTCTAGTAAATTACACTAGTAAAATAAATTATTTTGTTCAGACTCGTGGGAGAATCGTGATCTCTATTTGAAACAAAACAATCGATTCTCAGTTCATTCTCAGTTTAACCAAAGGAACATCACATGACCTGCTCAGGTGTTTCTGAGGTCTTGAAATGTTAAGCGCTCAAAAATTTGGAAAATTAAGTACTGCATTTATGAAAGATTTACACAGAAACTCATTTTGCTTGTGTTTTTATTAATGAAGCCCAATGCATGACTCTAACAAACCACATATGCTCTCTTTATTAGTAAAAGAAAAAAAAATGACAATTTAACCCTCAGGTGTTCTTCGGTCAGAAATCTGTTTTGAATATTTAAAAATCACAGCTTCTTCAGAAAATTACGAAACTCTGTGACTTTTATGGCATTGGTATGTGAACACAAAAAAAAACTGAGGTCATGATTCGAGCAATTTAAGTGGTCGTAAAAAAATGAGTCACACTTTTGCTCTTCTGTCAAAAATGACAACCCATAGGAAATGAATGGGAAATTGACAAAAAAAAATTCTCTGAATTTTTGTATGTACAATCTACAAATCGGCCACAATTCTTAAAAACAATTACACCGCAGGAAGGGGTGACACTCTACAACATCTAGAGTGCAAAACAGACACACCCACATACAAACACACTTTTATACACATACACACCAATAAATTTTGATTACAAAAAGTATGTTTTGAATTTTTTAAAAATCACTTTATCAGCTTTATCGCAATGTTACGAAACTTGGTGACTTTTATGGCATTATGTATGTGAACACACAAAAAAATTTAGGTCATGATCTGAGCATGCTAAGTGGTCTTAAAAAAATAGTCACACTTGTGGTCTTTGTTCAAAAATGGGCTAATAGGAAATGAAGGGGAAATTGTAAAAAAAATGGAAAAGAAATTTTTAATTTTTGTTTTTTTGTCAATTTTTTTTAATAAGAAATAGTTTTTGAGATTGTTTCAACTATATATTCAAATCCACTAACAACAACAAAAAAGTGTTCATAAACAGCTGGGGAATTCACATGCCTCTCCATAGAGAGCTGTACATGATATCTAGTGGTTACACCATGATTCTACGCTTTTTCTCTATACTGTAACCAGATGGTGCTAATTTTCTTCAAAAAATATTTTTTTCCTGAAGGCCTAGACTCTATATTAAACTAAAATACTGCATTAATATTTTTTTGAAAAAAAAATAATATATATATAGAAAAATATATATTTTTTCCATGGCAAAAATAAACCATAAATATTGCATAAATATTAATAAATTAAATTAAATTGTCTCAAAATACAAAATTAAAAAGAATAAATATTATAGAACAAAAATAAATTGCATTGGTTTTACTGGGATGGAGAAAGTTTCATTTTTAGGTGTCCGGTCACTTTTGACCGGGAAGATAACAAGTGTGACTCCGAAACGAAGAGCACCTGAGGTTCAATGATTGGGTTTGTCAATATTAGACCCAAAATTGGGTTCAAACAACCAAACATTTTTTCGAAGTGAATAATAGGCAAAATGATTAAAAACACTTCAGGAATGCGAATGCAATACAGTCTTTTGTTGTTGTTGTACATGACGCATGCATGTCTGCTTATAAGTATTTATATAAATAGGCCTATAGCCTTAAATAAAATGCAGATTGATTAAGCACAGTCTTAAATCCTCAACTCAGCTGGAGCCAATTCATCACAGAAAAATACAAACAGATGAAAGTCTCGCCAGTGGCTGCAACCGGTCCATGGCCAATTACTGAAGCACAGCCGAGAACAAAAGCCCAAGACAAGAATCACCTCGATAGGAGGAGAAACATCAAATAATGAAGCTTTCAGCCAGAGGCCTGTCAGGAGACAGATTAACAGTAGAGTTAGCATTATCCACAGCAGTAACTCTACACACGTAGAGCCGTGTGTGTGTGTGTGTGTGTGTGGATACGTAATCCAGCGGGCTGGCACACCGAGGGTTAACCGGCTGTCTGGTTGCCATGGTTTCACTGCAAAACCGGGAGACTCAAACTAACCGTGGAAGGAAAAGGGAAAAACATCTCTATTGTCTTTTGCATGGATAACGGTGCAACACACACTTCTAATGCAGGTTTTTACGGTCTGTGTGATGAAACACACATTATAAAGGCTTTAAAAAAATAAAAATGTAAATCATGTACAAAAATAGGATTATATCTGTATCTATATGTTAAAATATCTGTACATTTATGAAAAAACAAGTGTTATTTGACAAAATTTATGGATTATTTTATTTGTTTTAATTGCTATTTTTAAGCATTAAATTGACAAGTCTAATTCTGAATAAAGAATAACTGGCATTCAAATGATATAAGAGAGCAGGACAAGACTATTAATATATCCATTGTAAAAAGTGTGAATGTTGTGACTTACAGATGCTTCATATCTGATCTGAACACTTTCATTCATTATCCGGTTAATAAAAACAAGCAGTTTCCAAACGACTTCCGTTTAACTGAAATACACTCTTAGAAGAAAAGGTTCTATATAGAACCTTAAAAGGTTCTAAAGCGCTACATATTTGGAACCCCTAAAATCTGTAATTAATCGATATCACACGAAGAGTGCCATTTCAGTTTTTATCCTCCAAAAATCTGCATGATTAAAATGTGATATTAACAGTTTAATAAACAATCATTTAATTACAACTACAAAATGTTGCAGAATAATGTAATATATGAATGAATAATAGCCTATAAAGAACCTTTGTGCCAAAAGTGTTCTTTCTTGTCATTATTGAACCTTTTTTTAGCATAAATTGTCCTTTAAGGGGTTGAGTAAGAACCCTGTGCTACATATATAGATCCCTTTTTTCTAAGAGTGCACATTCACACACATCTGCCTCGTCAACTGCGTCACTGTGGTGGAAACACAGATTCTGCCAAACACACACTTCACGTGAGAACGGACTATACACACAAAGAAACTGAAACGGTTTCCTTTGTTTGACTGTGTCTGTCATTAACACACGAGAGAGAGAGAGAGAGAGAGAGGGGGCTGGGGGACCTCCTGTGGCCAGAGACAGACAGACAGAGAGAGAGAGAGAGAGAGAGAGAGAGAGAACAGAGAGTTAAACAGAGACAGACAGACAGACAGACAGACAGACAGCTCAACATAGATTAATTCATTTATATTAAGCATTTAATTAATATTCACACAAACACATGCTTGGATTTATGAATGACAGTAATGTGACGGAAATGATTCTGTAGGTCACATGACAGTGACAACATACCGAATCTACGTCCCAGATTACATTACACACACACACACACACACACACCTACAGGTGACACTCAAAACATTCGAAAATCGTGCAAAAGTTAATTTATTTTAAAAATTCTACTTAAAATGTGAAACTAATATATTATATAGACTCATTACAAATTTTAAGCTTTTATTTGTTATAATTTTGACTGATTATGGCTTACAGATATGAAAACCACAAATTCAAAATTAGAATATTGTGAAAAAGTTTTCATATCTGTAATCCATAATCATCACAATTATAACAAATAAAGGCTTGAAATATCTCACTTTGCATGTAATGAGTCTATATAATATATTAGTTTCACCTTTTTAAGTTAAATTACTGGAATAAATGAACTTTTGCACCATATTATAATTTTCACCTGTATATAGAAACCCTTTTTTAGCGGTCGCAAAGCAAGTTTCAAACTAAATGTAGATTAGTTTGCAGTGTTTTCAGTGACAGTGTGTGTGTTGCTGACGCTCAGGAGCTGTCCGGTGCTGAAACACACTCGCGTCGGCATCTCGATACATTTTAAAGTTAAACTAATCTTGATTGTCCTTTTTTTAAAACTTAATATACGATTTAACTCTTTCACTGCCAAAGAAACGTTTCCAGCCGGCGCCAGCATCTTTGATCATTTTGACCACACTCTCATGGCCAGAACATTTAGTTGTAAGAATATCTGAACATGCATTACTGAAAAGAAAGAACAGCGTTGATATATGTGTGAATATTTCTCTTTCTGCTCATAAATGAAGCTGCATTTCCAAATGATTTGTCTCTGATATATCGAGCTCACGGGCTATTCCCACAGTAATGCTCATATACGCACCGTAGCAGAGCACAGAAAATAAAGGTGTTCAACTAAAGAGAAGACAAATGATCCAAGGGACGCCTTCTATTCCCAAAACTCATTTACTGAATACTCTGCATGCACACACACACTAAAAAATGCTGGGTTATTTCAACCCAAAGTTGGGTCAAATATAGACAAACCCAAATGTTGGGTTAAAAATGTAATTTAAAAAAATGTACAGTTGAAAGTGAAAGTTGAAATTGGGTTACAATTTTAAACAAACATTTGGGTTTGTCCATATTTGACCCAATTTTGGGTTAAAACAACCCAGCATTGTTTAGAGTGCATACAGGGTCGGTCTGATCTTCGAACATCTTCAAACCTTCACGTCTTCCATTGAACTCGAGACCCTCCAGCAGGGCCACACCAATTACCCACAATCCCATTTCGCTCTAAAAACTGCTGGGTTGTTTTAACCCAATTTTGGGTCAAATATAGACAAACCCAGCCGTTGGGTTAACCCTTCAAAGGGGTGTGCCCTTTGACGCTAGAGAGCGTCTATCGACTATGGAGGGTTACATTTTTTAAATGCATTTTAAACCCAACGTTTGGGTTTGTCCATATTTGACCCAAAGTTGGGTTAAAACAACCCAACAAGAAGAAAAATCCCAAATTAGATCTGTAAACAATCTAAGTACTTTCCTCTGAGACGGTAATGCGATTAAAGGCAGAGCGATGGAGCCGGTCCGCTGCTTCTCAAGAGGTTTAAAAGATCTCGACAATGTTTCAAACTCAAATTCTGCAATTGAAATCTCATTAGTCAGAGCAATAAATGTTGAATCTGACGCTTCCAGCACATGGACATGAACTTC
Organism: Hybognathus amarus; assembly: GCA_030378365.1. Lineage (NCBI taxonomy): Eukaryota > Metazoa > Chordata > Actinopteri > Cypriniformes > Leuciscidae > Hybognathus > Hybognathus amarus. Next base: position 235,021 of record JAQIUQ010000384.1, on the reverse strand, counting down.
ACTAAAGTCTTCAAAGTAAACCTTTTATTTGCGCCCAGTGGTGACTCGACAGGTATTAATGAACTGATGTTTAACTTAATTAGACCGGCTCGAACTGTGACAAACATTATCAGCGGAGAGAACGCATGGGGTTGATTTCACTATTCAGGATTTCACAGCCTGAGAACATTTTTAAGCATTAGATCATGCAAAAGTAGAAAAATAATGCCATCATTAACTCACTTCGCATGTTGTTTTCAAAGCTGTGTGACTATATTATGGAGCGCAAAGGCTGGTCTTTTCCATCAAATGGCCTTCAAGCTCAAAAAAAGTCCCCATGTGGTGAAAATCAAGCTTTTAATTTTGTTAATTCACTTTAAGACGCACCATAAATTCATACGTCGACAGCATTGCTGAGTTCTGACGTCACAAACGCACCTTGTAACCAATCAGTGGATCTCTGAGTGAGTGAGTGAGTGAGTGAGTGAGTGAGTGAGTGGAGGCGGGGCTCATTTGCATATTCATAGAACAGCGCATACTAAATGAGGCGAGGTCTCGAAGTTACATTCAAGATATTTTAAGGCATTTAAAAAAAAACTTTTCAATGTCATTTTGGAGCTCAAAGATGAGTTTTAAGGGATATAATTATGGATCAAATCAAAATTGAATCAAGCTTTTGAATCCCCAGCCCTAGTTTAAACAATACTTTCACAACATTGTTTCAAAATAGCTAATTTATTAATAAACAGGAACATAACAGTCTAAATGTTGTAAAATACATCAAGTATGAAACTAATTCAATTGCAGCAAGAAACCATGAATTGTATGTGAAAAACAGTCTGAACATTCTTCAAAACGTCTCCTTTAGTGGAAGACAGAAGCTCACGCGAGGAAGAGGAAATGATGAGTCTCAGGAGTGTAACCACAGAATACAGTCGACATGTTTCTGTCCTCGTGTGTGTGGCAGGCCGCCAGAGACCCTCCTGTGAACTTACACACATCCAGACACAATTCATTATGCATCGAGACTGAGTGAGGAACCCCGGAGCCAACAGCGTGTTCTGCTTGTGTGTTTGCGCACAAAGGTTACAAGTGTGTGTTTGTGTCTGTGCTTTTTACACCTTCTGAAATAAATATGTGCATCTGCACAAGTAAAGCTGACCACACTGCTAATGTGTTGTGGGTGGTTGCCAGGGCGTTGCTAAGACTTGCTATGAAGTTGCTTGGGCATTGTGGGTGGTTGTTAGGGCGTTGCTAAGCAGTTTGCGAGGGTGCAGTTGCTAGGGTGTTGCGGGTGGTTGCCAGGACATTGCTATGCAGTTGCTAAGACTATGCTATGCAGTTGCTTGGGCATTGTGGGTGGTTGCTAGGGTGTTGCTAAGCAGTTTGCGAGGGTGCAGTTGCTAAGGGTGCTTGCCAGGACATTGCCATACAGTTGCTAAGACATGCTATGCAGTTGCTTGGGCATTGTGGGTGGTTGCTTGGGTGTTGTTAAGCAGTTTACGAGGGTGTTGTGGGTGGTTACTATGGTGTTGCTTTGCAGTTGCTAGGGTGTTGTGCCTTGTGGGTGATTGCGGGACATTGCTATGCAGTTCACAAGCGAGCAGTTGCTAGGGTATTGCAGGTGGTTGCCAGGACATTGCTATGCAGTTGCTAAGACTTTGCTCTGCAGTTGCTTGGGAATTATGAGTGGTTGCTAGGGCGTTGCTAAGCAGTTTTTCAAGGGTGTTGTAAGTGGTTACCAGGGTGTTGCTTTGTAGTTGCTAGGGCATTGTAGGTGATTTCCAGGATATTACTATGCAGTTGGTAGAGCATCACTTTGCAGCAGGTAGGGCATTGTGGGTGGTTGCCAGGGTGTTATGCAGTTGCTCAGGACATTGCAGGTGGTTGCCAGGGCAATGCTAGGCTGTTACTAGAGCACCACTTTGCAGCTGGTAGGGCAGTTACTACTGCAGTTACTTAAGAGTTGCTATGCAGTTGCAAGGGCATTGTCGGTGGTTGCCAGGGTGTTGTTATGCAGTTGCTAGGGCATTGTGGGTGGTTGCCAAGGCATTGCTATGCAGTCACTAGAGCATTGCTTTGTAGCTGGTAGGGCAGTTACTTAACAGTTGCTATGCAGTTGCAAGGGCATTGTGGGTGGTTGCCATGGTGTTGTTATGCAGTTGCTAGGGCGGATGCGAGATGACTGTCAGGGCATGTGCTAAGCGGTTGATGGGAAATCGCTTCGCAGCTGGTAGGGCAGTTACTTTAACAGTTGCTATGCAGTTGAAAGGGCATTGTGGGTCGTTGCCAGGGCATTTACTATGCAGTTGCTAGGGTTGTGTGGGTGGTTGTCAGGGTGGTACTTTGCAGTTGCTAAGTTCAATTCAAAATTCTTTGATATTCTGCTCTGTGCGCGCGCGTGTGTGTGTGTGTGTGTGTGTGCGTGTGTGTGTGTGTGTGTGTGTGTGTGTGTGTGTGTGTGTGTGTGAAATTGTAGGTAATTTTTTTTTTTTTTTTACATTTGGCCATTTAACAGAACCGTTCCAACCAGCCAGATATTGTTCATCTAGCCCAGACAGTGCAGAATGAGTACAGATGTCTTAGTGTTAGGGGTTTGTTCAAAACACTGACAATAAATGCAACAGTAAATAGTGATGCTTGCCTTAACCAACACTAGATGTATGCTCCAGTTCTGCTCAGTTAAACCAGCTCTACGCTCCACTGCAGAAAGTCCAGTATGCAGATGGTCAGCATAATATGAAGACGATCAATACCAGCCGAGCGTATAACCCAGAACCTGCTACATCTCTTTCATCAGCTCCTGATCCATGATGAAGGACTTCACAGCAAACACAGCCTGAGCTCTGAGCAAACAGGCCACTGTCTCACACACACGTCTTATAAGGTCATGAACACACAACTCCCGAATGAAGCTCGATGTTTTAGACGCCTTTCAAATCAAATCTGACATTTCTGTGTACAGTAGAATAGAGCTAGCAGCATTGCAAAATTTGATGTAGGATTAATGTAAAACATTGAATTAAATGTGAAATTTATTGTAAAACATAGTCCAAACATCTTTGTTTGTTCTATAACACTTATTAACAGTGTACTGGTACTTTTATACTTAAGATTTAAAATAGGATTTTTTTTACTTCAATATCAGCCAAATCAAAGTAATTATGATATTTTTTAAAACTTCCAGTCATAATTCACCCCAAAATATAAAACTTATATATTCAAGACATTTAATAAATAAAGAATATTTAATAAAATAATGCAAATCTAGTCTATATTACTATTACAATTCAAAAACCATTCAGGTCTAGATGTTTTCAATCTTGATATAAATGCAGCCCAACATACTACCAAACTACCATCATGATTAGCTAAATATTTAAAAAATGTATCGTAAAATATAAAAATATCATAATTGCACTACGGTAATGAGAATTAGAGGATTGTTAAATGTCATGAAAATAATGACATTTAATAATGTCACAATGCTGTAATGTCAGTCTCATTGGTGCAAAATGTAATTTCTTATTTCCTTTAATTTCGGGTGAAATATGACCTATAGACAACATAGACTTTACTGCTCACATAAGCTCTGGGAGAGAGAGAGAGGGAGAGAGAGAGAGAGAGAGAGAGGGAGTCATGAAGTGGACATACTGAAGATAAGAGCCTCTGATAGGGTATTGAGCTGCTTCATGAACAGACGGGGTTTAAGAGGACAAAGACAGACTTCAGGAGCAGAGAACCACATTTTATTTTAATATGCATGATAGGAGTGTAACAATATGTATTGAGGATAGTTCATCCAAAATAAAAATCACTGTTTGAGATTTTTTTATTTTTTTATTTTGTCAGTACTACTATATATATTGTTGAATATAATGTATAATAATGCAATGGGAGAATATTTGTGGCTCCAGATAATGCCAAATATATTTTATATCTAGTCAGTGTGAGCATATTCATCTAAAATAACTCAGAATCATGAATATTGTGATTCTGGTGTCTCTTATTGTCCTGTCCAAGACTATTCATTCACACATCAAATTTAGCATTTTAATCAATAGATCATTTTTGTTAACCTTCTATCATATGTCTTGGAGTATCACAATAATATCATATTGAATCAGCTGACATGAGAGCGTATTAAAACTGCCTAATTTAAGTCTGGATATGTGAGGAAAAGAGAGAGGAAAAGGGATCGATCAGTCGCTGAAACCCAAAGGCTGAGTCAGAGTACATTCGTGAACTACACATGACACCCGACCTCGGCTGGCCCTGGGCACCCTCGGCCCAGGCACCTCGCTCGCCACAGCTCCTAGTACCCATCTCATTGTAAGCTCACGCCAATATCAGTCCAGTCCGCAGTGCAGTCCTCTTGCTTCCACCTAGCCTCACTGCGGTCGTCTGAAGCGGAACGTCTGGGCCGAAGGAGAATCCTGTGATCGCGATATCAGTGTGTGAGCTTCTCGTCTCCAGTTTGACAGACTACAGCACAGATTCTGCCCAAACTAGGATCTTGCACATGTCCAACACGTCACTGAGACAGCAGCTTTCTTCTTCTCTGCACAGGAGCATTCATCGACTGCTTTACTGATTGAGACACAGGCTGCAGGAATAACTGTCATACTGAGACAACCATCAGATACTGGCTCTTAGATGGCTTTTACTGCTGTACTCGATCAAAAAATCCACCAACTTGACATTACACATTACAAAGGGAAGCATGCGACTTGCAATGCAAATGTGTGATTTGGACATTTGCTTATAACTTTTACTGTATTGTGCAATCCTTGTCTGCATTGCTAATCCATTTGCATTCATGCATTTAGGAGTCACTTTTATCCAAAGCAACTTACACAAGAGATCTCATACATGCAAATGTGCGATTTTGACATTTCTTATAACTTTTACTGTATTGCTCTATCCTTTACTAATCTATATTTTTTAATTTGCATTCATGCATTTAGTAGTTCCACTTTTCACTGCTGTATTAAAACATTCATGACTTGAATTCAACATTTTAGGTATTTGTGTATGGTGCATGTACATGCACATCCCTGCGACGACTTGCAATGCAAATGTGCGATTTGGACATTTCTAATAACTTTTACTGTATTGTGTATTGCTCAATTCTTTTCTGCATATCACTTCTGTGCACTAATCTATATTATTACATTTGAATTCATGCATTTAGTAGTTCACTTTTCACTGCTGTATCACAAAACATTCATGACTTGAATTAAACATTTACAAAGGGAAGCATGCAGACTGGCAATGCAAATGTGTGATTTTGACATTTCTTATAACTTTTACTGTATTGCTCTATCCTTTACTAATCTATATTAATACATTTGCATTTACATGCATTTACCAGTAGTTCACTTTTCAGAGAGCTGTACTAAAACACATTTATGACTTGAATGAAATACATTTTAGGTATTTGTATGCTGCATTACTTTGATTTTAAACATGTCACATGCACGTCCCCTGCGCGACTTGGGCAATGCGAATGTGCGACTTGGACATTTTCGTTAAAACTTTTACTGTTATTGTGCTATACCTTGCTCTGCATTGCTAATCTATTTTACTGCATTTGCATTCATGCTTAGTTTACAGAGTCCCAGCTTTTTATCCGCAGCATCTCGATGTGATGAAATGTCATTTTTGTTTAATACAAGGCAAGCATCTGTACTTGTTGAATGGAGAAATGTTAACCTTAAATAGGGCTTCTTCGTGCACATCGGTAGAGAGTTTCTTGTGACACGAAGGCTGCCCATTGTTAGCATTCATTATGTTCAACATCAACGGATGTATGTGCACAACCAGATTTCCACATTCAAGCGTCGATCATGCGAGCAGAATCACCAGCACGCCTGGTAGAGAGCACAGACAGGATCTGAAATCAGACATCCACCAGAAGCCCCCATGTCTGGCCCGCGAGTAATACGATAGCGATTCGAGGACCCCATTTAATGCGCTAGTGACTCGTTCGCTACGCGAGTAATGTGAGAATTATGATGTGAAGTGTGTGTCCTCTTACCTGGAGTTGTTAAGAGTTGTCACGACCCTCACCCGCTGCAGCGCAGGAAGATCAGCTGAGCAGTTCCAACACGGTCTACTCTCCTCATCCAGTCTACAGGAACTTCAGTCTCAGCGAATGAATGGAACTCCTCCAATGAAGCTGTGAACGCTCGCGAACGGTTAAAGCGATGATCCGCGGACGAGCGCGCGCACCTGGTTCGTCGGTCTCGCGTCTCCTCCTCCGTCTACTGGAGATCAGATCAAACGAAGGGGTGTTAAGAAAAAGAGGAGAGAGCAAGCACAAACCCCTGCCAAAGTCCGAGGAGGAGGAGAGAGAGAGAGAAGAGAGAGAGAGAGAGGAGAGAGAGAGAGATGAGGAGGAGAGGAGAGAGAGAGAGAGAGAGAGAGAGAGAGAAAGAGAGAGAGGGGGGGGGGGGGGGGGAGAGGAGGAGAGAGAGAGAGAGAGAGAGAGAGAGAGAGAGAGAGAGAGAGAGAGAGAGAGAGAGAGAGAGAAAAAAAGAGAGAGAGAGAGAGAGAGAGAGAGAAAAAAAGAGAGAGAAAAAAAGAAAGAGAGAGAGAAAAAAAAAGAGAGAGAGAAAAAGAGTAGTCAGTCAGTGGATCAGTGACTGTTAACAAATCATTTTAGGTTTCTATTGCATTTACATTTAGCTAAATATTTTTCGCAGCAGACAAGGTTCTTTATTGGAGTCTATGGTTCCAACTTCCATGAAGAACATTTAACATTTAATTCCATTAAACAAAAGGTTCTTTGTGAAAAGTCACTGTAAATGTCACTGAAAGGTTCTTCAAGAACCAAAAGTCATTGTCTCTGCGCAAGGCATTGCTGTGAAAACCCCTTAGGAACTTATTTCTAAGCAGTGTATAGCCTATATGGCTACCACGCACTATGAAATGTTTTGTCAAATAACATTGGTTTAATAGGCGTAAAATAGCAAATCATAAGGAATTATCGCAACGGGCGGGCGTTGAATTATTCACACCATAGAATTAGGGATGTCATTCTCCAATCAATTCAAAAGGACCAAGTCAATTATTTAGGCTTATAACTTCCCATACCTCAAAACGTCAGACAGACGAATGTATTTTTTAAGTCAGGGATGTCCCGATACGATCTGCAGGGTTCGGTACTAGGTTCCGATCCTGCCTTTTTTGCGGGATCGAGGTCGGTACCGGAACGAAGGCCACATCCGATTGTGCGTATACTATTATGTTATTGTTAAGCTCCACAGAAGGCACAAAAACATTCTAAAGGTACCATGACGTTTACATGTACTCTATTATGAGTGTTCTGTAAAAGCCCATTGTGTGAGAGGGATTAATATTTAAGTCATTAAATTCAAGATGACGGTCAACTTTTTCCCTCTCGCGGCTGTCTCAGTCATTCTCCATTCAGCACTGGAACAGCGCCGAATTAGCGTACGTACATCAATGATGAAAACTATACTCAGAGATGAATTCAATGTTAGTACTAATGGTGTTAAGTTAATACTATTATGATTTATCTCCAGATGAGGGTCTATGTGTTCGCCATAAAACAACATTTTCTTTATCGTGGACTTCAGTCGTGTTACTTTCTACCAGGTGTCGGACGCTGTCCGTTAACTTAGATCACAACACTAGAGTACAGTCAGAGCACTAGCCTGTTGTTCTTCACGCACCACAGTAACTGAAATTTTAAAACTGTTTAAAAGAAAAGGCTCAAATTTAACTATACTATAAGATAGATACTGTCTAATACACTGTCCATCAATATGTATTTCCTTTGTGCTTTGCACTTTTAGAAGCCAACTCAACACAGCAGGCGTTACAGTCCACTAGGGTGCATACTCAGCTGTCCACGTCGTTTCGAGCACATCACTCTGCGCTACTCGGGATGCGCATACCAGCGCTTTTGTGCCAGGCACTATGCTTCGGAGTCATTCATATCACAATGCAGTGACGCAATTAAAGCTTCTAAACGTTAATAATTATCTAATGTTGCAGCCTCATTAAATACTATACAAAATAGGAACAGCTTAGTTTATAATAGCATTTTTGTCATAGGTTACTGATCATATATTTTGGGGATTTGTTGTTTATCTTTATAGATGAGGCTGTCTGTTATTAAGCTCGATTGTGTTTAACACACACAGAGAGTGATAATCGGATTTAACACACCAGTTATAGAAATTCTACTTGCTTTTAAAAAACTGTACTCGTATGTTACAATGTCAGAATACTGCTGTTTAAATTGCTTTAGCTTTAAACCTGTTGGTAGCTAGCTAGCTTTTAGTAGCCAACTGAACCAGTGTTTTCTTTTATATATATATATATGTATGTATGCACATACATGTATATGTACACGTATATATACATATATATATATGTACACATATATATACTATATATATATATAGTAGTGTTTGAATAAAGGGTGGCAATCTTACATAATCAACTGTTGTTTGTGGACTATATACTGAAGGTATATTTTAAGGGGCTAATTAGAGAATTGCTATATTTTTTTATTCGTTTAAAAATAAAAATATCGGATTAATATCGAAGTATCTACGGCAAAAGCCAAAGCTGCAACAGCATCGAATTCGGGAGTGAAAAAGTGCTATAGAGGACATCCCCTAACTTTTAAGACATTTGTTAGGTTTTTAAATTTAAAATGCTCTTGTGTGCAGGACTAATATCTTACGCATCTCAGCATTGATAATTTGTTGCTGTTATTTTAGAGCTTGACATAAGCTTGATAGCAGACTCATGCAGTTATTAATGCAGTTATTAGAGAGACAGGGAGAGATTAAGTGTGTGTGAATCACCTGAGTCTGTGTCTCTCTATGTTCATCAGCAGCGTCTCTAATCATGAAACTGTACGTTCTGCATCAGACAGCGCCGTTATTCCCTCGCTCATGAAATGTCATGTAGCTTTTAAGTTGAATGCATAATCCATAATAAAACGAATCGGTTACCTAACGTAACCTCGGTTCTCTCTAGATGAGGGAACGAGTATTGCGTAAGCTAGCTTACGCTCCGGGAAAGATTCTTCTTTGCCGAACAATTGAAGCCAAAAATTTTTATAATTTGTAATCATTGTCAACGCACTTCTCAGGTGCAGGACCTAGAGCGGGCTAACTAGCAGGCTCATTGGTTCGTTTCTGGGAAGTGCTCAGAACTCGGATCGGAGAGCGGCGCTGAACCCGCGCCCAATGAGCGGACGACGCTCGCTTATTACGTCAAAGCCCGCCGAAAGGGGCGTGGCTTGAGTGTATATAAGCACTCTCCGTGGTTTGGAACAGACGATTTATAGTGATGAAGCGAATCGCTGTTTGAGCGGGCACGAGCCGGGAACGCAATACTCGTTCCCTCATCTCAGAGAGAACCGAGGTTCAGTTCAGGTAACCGATTCGTTCTCTTGCGAGAGGTTCTCTCGTATTGCGTAAGCTAGCTTACGCTCCGGGAACCCCTGGTCAACGCCGTGCCCGGTCAGTCACCACAAGCATCCCCGGGAGGGTGGAGGGAGCAATAGTGGAGAATAATAATAAAGGGCAGACGCCGTTTATGTGAGAATATGAAGCCTAAGAGGCGGCCGGCATAGCGGGCCATCAGTATAGGAAGTTTCCATAGAATGGAGGGGAAGATCAAGGGGCTAGCCGGTTGAAGGATTCCCCATAAAGCGTGGCTCGGCAACGCTGCGCGGGTTAGAGCCGCTAGTAATTTAGCCTGTGAGGCCGGTACTTCCAAGTTACTAGAATCTGATAAAGGTGGACGGGAGAAGCCCAGCCCGGGCCACACAGATATCATGAATAGAAATACCACAGGACCAAGCCCACGAGGAGGCCATGCCTCGAGTGGAGTGAGCCCTGACGCCGAGCGGGCAAGGCAGATTTTTAGCCGCATAGGCGGAGGCGATGCACGTCTACTATGCCATCTGGATAGTGTTTGTTGTAGAAGCGGCCAAGCCTTTTGTGCGTCCCAAACGCCACAAACAGCTGCTCAGACCGTCTGACGTGGCAGCCGCGTGTAATGTACGCTCTCAGCGCCCGGACCGGGCAGAGGAGGTTGGCATTGGGCTCGCTGTCAGAGGTGGGCAGAGCCAGATAAGGATATCACCTGTGCTCTAAATGGGGTGCCAATCGCCTTAGGCACATATCCGTGTCTGGGTTTGAGAATGACGACGGAGTCGTTAGGGCCAAACTCGAGAACACGACGCGTTAGAAGAGAGCGCGTGAATGTCGCCCACTCGTTTAACTGAGGCAAGAGCGATCAGAAAAACGGCTTTTAGGGAGAGATATTTGAGGTCAATAGACTCGAAGCGGTTCGAAAGGGGGGGCTTTCAAGGCCTCGAGGACTATTGAGAGGTCCCAAACCGGCACCGAGGGGGGCGAGGGGGGTTCATCCTCCTGGCTCCCCTGAGGAAGCGGATAACCAGCTCGTCTTTGCCAATAGACTGGGCGCGTCGAGGACCAACGAAGGCCGCGACGGCTGCCACATAAACCTTCAGGGTGGATGGGGTTCTGCCCTTGTCCAGCATATCTTGAAGGAAGGAGAGCAAAGAGGAGACCTCACACTTAAGGGGGTCCAAATTCTTTTCGGTGCACCATTTTGAAAATACAGACCATTTAGCCGCATAGAGCTTTCTGGTAGATGCCGCTCTGAGCGTGTTTGATCGTGTTCAAGACTCCCTCTGGCAAATCAACGTGTAATCGTTGGTCACCCATGCATGGAGCGCCCAGCGCTGCGGGTGGGGATGCCCAGGATCGTGCCGCGGGCTTGAGAGGAGATCTGCTCTGACCGGGATGGGCCACGGGGCTGTCTGGAGACAGCTGTGTGAGCTCCGGGTACCAAATCTGATTCTCCCAACGCGGGGCTATGAGGAGCACCGGGTGGCAGAAATACCCTGATTCTCTGAATGACCTGCGGTAGCAGGGAGATGGGAGGAAGGCATGAGGCGGCGCGTATGGCCATTCTCAGCGCTCAGCGACGTCCTCGTTCTTCGAGAAGATATGGACAGTGCGGAGTCTCTTCTGTCGCAGAGAGTCTGTCTCCGCTCTGCCAAAGAGGCGCCACAGTGACTGGACTGTAGAGGGTTCAGGGACCATCTCCTGAGAGAGAGGTTCCTGGATGAGATGTCTGGACCGTCGTTTCAGGTGTCCCGGGACATGCGTCGCTCTGCAGCGAGAGCAGATGACTCTGGGACCAAACTAGAATGCGGCGTGTCAGCAGAAGAGATTCCTGGATCTGACCCCGCCCTGACGGTTGATGTAGGATACCACTGTCATGTTGTCTGAACGAATCAGGACGTGGTGACCCTGGATGCGCGGGAGGAACTGCAACAGTGCATACTCGAACCGCGAGCATCTCGAGACAGTTTATGTGAAATGGGGTCTCCAAATCCGAACCATCGAGCCAGAGGCCGGTGAGCCCTCGACAGACCGCACCCAGCCTGTGTTGGATGCGTCTGTCGGAGTTACTTCCGGTGAGGAAGTCCCCAGTCAGTGACGCCCTGTTGAAACCAGTCGAGTCACCGTCCAAGGCTGTAGTGCAGAAATGCATGCCTGAGTGACTCTGATTAGCTGGCGGCCCGTGGTCCACTCGCGGCGGGGTGCACGGGTCTTTAGCCAGAATTGTAGGGGGCGCATATGTGAGAAGACCTAGCTGTCACGCGGCTGCAGCTGAGGCCATGTGACCCAGCATTCTCTGAAAAGTTTCACCGGAACGCGGGTCTTCATTCTGGAACGAAGCGGCTCAACGCTGCAAGCGGCGTGTGCGCTGAGCGGATAGCGTGCTTTCATAGTGGTAGAGTCCAGGTCTATCCCCAGAAACGAGATAGTTTGACTGGGCTGGAGAACGCTCTTTGTCCAGTTGACAGAGAGGCCCAGCGTTTCCAGATGAGCGAGAAGAGCTGTACGGTGCGAACAGAAGCTCTGTTTTGGAACGTGCTAGTATCAGCCAATCGTCCAAATAATTCAAATGCGCATCCCCTGGGTTCGAAGGGGGCGAGCGCCGCGTCCATACATTTCGTGAACGTGCGTGGCGCTAAGGGAAAGGCCGAACGGGAGAACGGCGTATTGATAAACCTGGCCCTCGAAGGCGAAGCGTAAAAACTGCCTGTGACGAGGGTGTATTTGAATCTGAAAATAAGCGTCTTTCAGATCTAGGGAGATGAACCAATCCCCCTGGCGTACATGTGCGAGGAGTTTCCTGACCGTCAGCATTCTGAATGATCTCGTCATGAGAGCTTTGTTCAGAAATCTGAGGTCTAGAATCGGCCTGAGGCCGCCGTCTTTCTTGGGGACCAGAAAATAACGGCCGTAAAACCCCGGCTCGGTTATGGGTGGAGGGACTCTCTCTATCGCGCCTTTTGTTAACAGTTTCGATATTTCTGTGCGAGCGTGCTCGCGGCAGCTGGGCTGACCACAGAAAGGGCCGGCGCGGAACGCGGGCGCAGCGGCGAAACTGTAACTGGTATGCCGTCTTTATAATGCTTAGTACCCACGGGGATATGCCGGGAATGGCTTCCCACGCTTTGAAGCATAATGCTAGAGGCTGAATGGCCGTGCTGTCCCGGTTGCTGCATGGAACGGGCTGGACACTGTGTGTGTGCTCGTGTAAACTGTGTGTGGCAACGGGATTTGCAGCTCAGAGAGGAGCTTATGGGCCGTGATACAGAGCGAGCAGAGGGGACACGCGCTGCTTGAGGGCGTGCTTATGCTTTCTGCTACCCCGAGCGGACGGAGGCCGCTGAGTGGGAGTGAGCTCTGTGGGGGCACGGAGAAAGTGTGAGTGAACACGTGCTTGTGGTCAGCATTTTTTACACTTAGGCTTTTATGCTCTTTTGTGAACTCTCTGGGTGCCAAGTGAAAACGGCTGTTTGTCGACTCGACAAGCGGGTCGAGTCACGGCTTGTTCTCGGCGAGATTCGCTGCTGCAGTCGGCCGACAGGTTCCGGGGACTAACAAGGATGAAACTTGCGACGGTCCGGCCGCGCGGGAGGAGCCGTCTTTCCCAGAAGTGCTCCGCGGACTTCTGCTGGGTCAGGCTTGCACGTGACCTTGGGGGGCGCTTGCGGAGCCTGTCTGCGTCGGCTGTCGAGAGGCGAGGGCGAGGGCGCCGCTCTGCCTGTGCTGGGGATGGGCCTGAGCTTGCTGCGCGGCGGCGTTGTTGAGGCGTTCTGGCAGGGGGCTCACGGGAGCGGCCTGCAGAAGTGTCCCGGGCAGGCAGCGATTCATGGCCTGGGTGGCTTCTGGACCTGGGAAAGCGTTCTCAGATGCCCGTGGCGGAGATCCGGAGAGGCCAGAGGGTGAGACGGGCGGTCGGGGAAGGCGGAGCGCTCAGCTTCGCTCATGTCCGTGGCGTGAGCCACCAGTGTCTCTCGACGACACAGAGGATGGCCATGCATCTTCCCAGCGCCTTGGCGGCAGCTTGGTGGCGCGAGGAGGGGGTCCGATCACGCATCTTCAAGTCGTAAGCACGGCCAGTGATTTCTCTCCTCTCTGGGCTATGTCGCTCGACAGGGTCGGATTCCAGCACCTGGAGACCAAACATGGAGTCCAGCGCTGCCGGGCCTGGCCAGCGGCTGCATAGGCGCGGGTGTGGAAGGTAGAGGACGCTCTCCAAGCTTCAAAGGGAAGCTTGGGGGAGGATCGCCATCCAGCGGAGGGCGAGCACAAGTGAGCGCGAACCAGGATCTTGGACGCGCGGCATCGCTGTATAGCCCTTCTCGGTGGCTCCGTCCACCGAGCGCAGCGAGGCGGAGACATCAGGGCGGGACCTAGCCAGAGGGAGGCTTCACGACGGTTTCATCAGCTCGGCGTGGAGGCTAGGCAGGAAAGGACGGACCGGGTGCCAGCGGGACGGGCGCCAGTGCAGGTGCTTTCCATCCATCCGGTTCGGATGGCCAGACTGGGTGGTGGTGAGCCATGGAGGCCCCAGAGCGCTGGACGGCAGAGCAGGAGGCGCATTAGGTCCTCTTCGGATGCGGAGCAGGTCCCCGGGACATGACGCCGAAGAGCCCAGTCGGGACAGTTCGTCGCTGTTGAGAGGCGTGCCGGCGAAGGCGGCTCTTTCTCTTCCTGTGCCGAACGGCCGCTCGACGGCAATGGGGGGTCCAGCTCGGGCTGGGAGAAGAGAGCGGGTCGAGGGCGCGGCTGCCGCGCAGCCATCGGCAGTTCCGGCGGCCTCTGGAGAGCGCGCTTCTCTTCCGGAGAGTGGGAGCGGCGGCGCGCTGGCGGTGCGGCGATGAGGAGTCTTGCCCAGCAGGGAAGCATAGTGATCGCCTCGCAGAGAGAACATCCTCCATCGACGAGGCGAGTTCCGCATGTTAAGCCCGACAAGAGGGCAGATGAGGTGGCGGTTCTCCGTCTTCGAGCGGTACGCGGCATGAGCCGCAGGAATGCGGAGCATCTTAGAAGGGCGCTACACGCTCTTTGTGAAGGAGCGAAGTGGAAGTCGTCGGACGGCGCTGAGCTCGCTGAGGCGGCTGAAGGTGGCAGAGGCCGGGTTCTCAGGCTTCTTGCTTGCTGAGAGGTCCCTTGTCACGACGACGGCTTCAGTCTTGCAGGCAGCCGCGATTTGAGTCAGTGAATCAAAATGAATGATTGTTTCCAGAACCACGAAGTGTTATGTGCACTTAAGCCACACCCCTTTCAGCGGGCTTGACGCTGAGTGCAGGCGAGCGTCAGTCACGCTCATAGCGCACGGGTTCAGCCGCCGCTCTCCGAATTGGTTGAGCACTTCCAGAAACGAAGCCAATGAGCCTGCTTAGTTCAGCCCGCTCTAGGTCCTGCACCTGAGAAGTGCCGATTGAGCAGACGATGATTACAAATTATCAAAATTTTTGGCTTCAATTGTGTCGGCAAAGAAGAAGTCTTCTCCCGTAGCGTAAGCTGCAGCTCACGCAGCGCGGAGAGAACCTCTCGCAAGGAGAACGTAATTATGTGTTAAAAAACATGCAAATCATTTTTTTATCCTATTGTTGACTCTGCTCGGTCAGTGTCATTGTGGGTTTTGGCTCTTTTGCTGTTGTCGGCTGTAAAACCTCTGAAATAACTGAAATCGTTTGGCGTAGTGATATGGCACCATGTGGTAAAAACCTGCCGAACTACTTTAGCCATGTGTTTCCTGACGTCGTCTAGCCAATCAGATTCAAGCATTCAATAGTCCTTTAGTATATGACTAATCTGACCTGGATAACATGCCAAACAAAGTCCTTTTAAAAGAAACGGTCACATTAGCAACAATTTTAGGCAAATTTACTAGCAAAAGGGCGAATTGTCCATTATCAGTATTATAGAGACATAAAGCTCCGCTCAGCACTAGAGTCACCAATTTGAGCGAAATCTGCATACAAAACTTCTGCCCTTATATGACAATCACAATATTGTGGATTCCTTATTGAAATGACTAGATTTCGCATTTTAAGGGTCATACAGGTAGAAATAGATCCGTCAGTTAACTGTACAGACTTTACTTTTAGTGTTTATTGACATAACAGATATTTATGTTAGATGCGGTGTTCGTTTAGGGAGCGCTTTCTGTCACGATTGCCGGAAGCCTATCGGAGAACACATTGGCAAAACAAGTCATTTTTTGTTTATATATGATATGACACAAAAGATAAAAAACATTTTTGATTTTGACGTTTGTTTAACTGTGCAGGCGTTGGCAAAACAAACCTTGACTAATCACGCCCCAAATTTGTCTAATAGTAATTATAATATCCTTTAAAATGTCGACCCTCTGAAAGTCGTTGTATAATTTAGATACATTGGGAATTGCTCATGAACAGAAGTACATCACCCGTGAAAAACATAATGAGGTTAATGGAGTCCATATTTAGAGTGAGCATTAACTCACTGAACCCTCAGATCTGAAGGACTTTTACCTGAAGAACATCTCCACATCAACACACATCTAACATTGCTTGAGAGAAAACTGTAAAATTGCTTTTTAATATCGTTTCCACTTACAGAAATGAGGATTTTTAGCTCCGGAGTGGATCTGAGACTCTATAAATTCAGTGTTGCAGTGGAGAGAAATGCTGACTCAAGACCTGTAAACTTTAATCCTGGCATAGGTATCCACCACACACACTCTCACTTACACACACATACAGCAATGCATCAATCAATATTTCAAAGTCACATGGTTAAGCAGCAAGTGTTTAAATATTACAGAAATAAATATGGTTTATTAATTAAAAAAAATTGAATTTTGTGCATTAATGTCTTGGAAAATAGAAGGATAAGTCAAAGCTAAAACATATAGTATAGTCACATCTGCCAGCATTTCCCATAATCCATTGCCTGGACTTGTGTTTGATTAGGCTACTTACACCTGTTTCTCATTATATTGTCCAGATGTAGGCCTTGATTGGGAGTTTTTGACTTAATGCAGTGGCTTTCTTTCCTTCTTAAGCCACTTCCGATGAGGGAAAGTATATTTGACGCTACATGTTTGCTTTATTGTAACAAAAAGGTGAAAACTTGAAGACAAAACGGATGTGCTCCAAAACAAACAGTGTTGTGTAGTGTAGGTCGAAAAACTGTCTCCCTTGCCACATCACTTCCTGTTTAAGATGGCTACCTTCAAGTCCCCAAAAGGGGTTCAATTCCTTCCCCTTACCACAGGGGGGAGTGCAGACAGTAGTTACAACCGTGACATTTACCCCTTATCTCATTTTGAGAATGGGGTTAAAATGCACTATTCACACATAAATGGTTGTAATTCAAGAATGCTTTGGAACATAACCCAGAGTTTGGTCTAGTTTTAAAGGAAACACTCAGCAGATTTTGCAAGTAATCAAATATTGCAAATAATCAGTAGAATCAAATATACTGTACTATATATTTTTTTATTTTACATAAATTATTTTACAAAATATTTTTATTATAAAATTACTATAAAATCAAAGCCATAAATCTAACCAAGTTATGTTCCAAATTTAATGTTCCCATGAGATTTTGTTTAGGCGTAGTACCAAAAAATAGCCACTGGGTGCCATTGAATTCCATTGAATGTAGTTGTATACATTCTGCCTTAACAAATTAATACATTTTCTGTCCAAATATCAATTTTGTCACAAAATTTGGAACCTTGAGACTCAGACCTTTCTGACAATATGTCTTTTGTCAAGATTAGAAAAGGTTTTGATCATAAATTATGAAATATAATGATGCCCAAAAGGGGAGGAGTCTGGATAAAATAAGTACCATTTCTATGGTAATGCAAAAAAATGTTCAATTATAAAACTGTTTTCACTGGATGAATTCTGAGTTTATAAGCTTTCTTAAATGGTACCTGAATTTATGATAACTACTAAAAATGTGATATAATAAAGGTGATAAAAAACTATTAAACTATACTAACTATAATATTATACTATAATTTAATTTTTTTTATTGAAAAATACTAGATTATATGTTTTATTATGAACTTTTAGAATAAAAACAGAAAGTTTCAATGATTAAAAGTGGGTGCATCGACTTTTTGTGACAAAGGTCAGACCTCAGATTTTTTGAGATGCACTCTTGTCCTAAATTCTTGTCAATAAAATCCTACAGCATTTCTAGTGACTCTTTCTGTCTGGTTTTCCTGTTTGCTTGTGTGTTTTGACTTCTATAGCTGCGATGTTTAGAATCCTGACACATCTGTTTCGGAGCAATTTGTGACATATAGGCTTCAGTCAGAAATTGCAGTATTGCATAAATGAAATATTGAATACTGCAATGCAATGTGCATTCATCCGAAAATTGAACGACAAATTAGCAGATTAAAGTAGAAACTCTGTGCATACAGAAAATTCACACACACATGCACAGTACAGGCTACATGTACCGTATGAGCGGTATTTGTATGCCATCGCAAACAAACCAATAATATTCCAAGATAGCTAATATTCCAAGATTTATCACAAAAAAACATGAGTGTTTTATTTCAGTTTATTGTCACGCTATAAAAAAGCACCATTTACATAAACATTAGAGAGCTGCACGGCGATAAAAAGCCCATAAACATCATGTTCAGCTCCAGTAACCACAAAAAAGAAAACATATTGAGAACTAATTTGTCTTCATTTTGAGTGTTGGAATAATTCTGCTGTTTAACCTGATCCGATATGTGCTAGATGAAGCTCTATTCAGTCCCAGGACACTCTCTCTCTGAATATGAGTGTTGATTTCAGTTAAAGGCGGTGATTTCGCTGGCCGCTGTTTAATCACCAGCTCATGCATTAATTAATCTGTTAATGGACGTCATTAATCTCTCTCTGGGGCTTTCAACATCTGTTTATTTACACACCCGTCTAGATCCGATCTCGCCTCGTCTAAACAGAAGAGAATAAGGCCAGTGCGTGTCTCTTGCAGGATCAGTGTTGTCTCAGGTGTTTCTCCTTAAAATATAAACTAAATGAGTCATACAACAAGAGGATAGAGCGATAAGATGAATGTGAACAGCAGTTCAGATCAGAAAAGTCAGCCCGAATCTCATGGAAGTTCAGTACTATGTCACGAATGTCATTTCTCGTGGCATTTACACGCGAAAACAGTTTTTGCGTGTATATGGCACGCGATTTCGCGTATATGATACGCACTTTTTAGCGTATAATATGCACGAACTCCCCTCCCCCCTAAACCTAACCCAGGGTTTTTTAGTGCGTACCATATACACGCAAAAACCATTTTTGGCGTATAAATGCCACGAGAAATGACACTCGATGGAATAGATTACGCATCTTCTGAGACTGTGTGTGAGTTCATTTGAGATCTTCAACATTTAAGAAATAACTGAGATCAGTTATAAGGAGACACACGTGAGTTTTGGTTCTTCATTTCTATCAGTCCTGAATTTCCTCATTATAATAATTAATATGCAGAATAAAGGGGCGGGGCCTAGTTGAGTTAGTTAGTAGAATGTTAAACTGGCGGTTATGGAAAGGGGCGGGACATTTCCACGCTCGACCAATCACAAACACACTGATCCAGCTGACCAATCAGAGCACAGTGTGCTTTCAGAAGGAGGGGCTTCATAGAGACAGGAAGTAAGCAGAGCATTACTGTCAGACTGGGAAGAGTGGAGCCGCAACAATGGAGAATATGAGGAGAATAATCAACATTCAAGCAGGAAAACCTGTTCTAGTAGAGCCTGAAACAAGACTCAAGGGCATAATATGACCTCTTTGAGACATAACTCCTTATATATAGAACCTTTTTAGCATTAAGAGTTCTTTAAAACTGAGTCATGAACCCATAGGGTGAACAGAAACACTAATCCTTGTTCTCTGCCGTTGAGCTGCGGAGTCCTTCATCACAGCAGAAAACACTCATAAAGGTGATGAATGAAGCTGACACACACAGACCTCTGCTTCACAGGCAATGAAAAGCAATGTCTTTAAACGCAGCGGACACGTCCAGATAAGCAAAAGCAATACAGAGAGATAGACAGATCTTTACTTACAGGTTTGATGCAATAACACAGGTGTAAATTCAATAGACTTTTCTCAGATGTTACAAATAGAGGTTTAAAAAGTTAAAAATGGACAACATGAAGTCACCATTTTACATACTGGGAGTATTTACGGGTAAAATAAGAAATGCAAGAGGAATATGATGGGAATTAATGGATTATGAGAAGCAAGTGTTGAAGGATGGAGATTAAAGAAGTTTGCAAACAAAAGTCCCTGAACTATAGTTATTTAGCAATTGAATAAGATTATCGGTAAGATTATACAGTTTACAATAAGGATGAGTAGTTCACTTTAAAAAAAAAAAACTTTTGCTGATAATATACTCACCCCCATATCATCCAAGATGTCCATGTCTTTCTTCTTCAGTCGAAAAGAAATGAAGATTTTTGATGAAAACATTCCAGGATTTCTCCATATAATGGACTTCAATGGGGTCCAAACGGTTCAAGGTCCAAATGAGAGTTTCAGAGCAGGTTCAAAGGGCTTTAAACGACACCAGACGATGAATAAGGGTCTTATCAAGTGAAACGATCACTCATTTAATAATTAAATAACAAAGTTTAAGTTTTATAAGCTCAAATGCTCGCCTTGCTCTGTTATTTAATGAACAATGAACAGTTGTATTTTAATTAACTAACATTAAAAAAGATGAATAAATAGGATACTTTTAACAAATGTATTGTTCTGTATATGTTCTGATTACAAAATATTTTTTCTTTGCACTAATCATGGATCGTTCAGACACTTGGATTATGCATTAAGAAAGTAAATTGGGTTAATGTGGATTTCATGCTTATTTAAATTTACATTAATTCCTTTCGCCGATGCTTTTACCCAAATGTGGGACATCACGAGCAATTTGTCAAAGAGCCAACAATCCGTAGAAGTGAGATTACTAAACCTGGTATATGAGCTCTTTTGCAAACCCATTCAATTTGATTTCTAAACATGCAAAAAGTTTTCTACTAGGCATATAGGGGGAGGTCTAAAGTTATTCAAAGAGTATTAAAGCAAATGTGTGTGATTATCCGCTTTGCCCCAAAAGTGTCAGTGTGCTGATGCTCAGTTGGATCAGACGGAGAGTTTTCTGTATATGAATGTAATCTGTGACTAAACAGAACAGGCAGAAATCAGAATAATCCACACAGCCCAGAGTGATTCATGACGCGCTTTCACCTTCTCTCGGGGAACAGGTGGGTTTCACTTTTCCAAATGCCAACATCTCCCAGAATCCCAAAACGACCTGTCAATGATCTACCGGAGAAACAAATTCAATTTAAAATGCTTTTTGAATAAAACTGAAAATCACAAGCCAGTTTTTAATCAAAGTATATCCTCTTTATGTAAATGTGTGGGGACTTCTGGATCATTAGCCGCTGTAGAGTATGGAGGACCAAACCTAAAAAAAACAATGTAAAAAAAAAACAATTTTAATTTCCCTATTTATGTATAATTATATATTTTCCCACATGCATTCTATTTGTTTCCACTTATATATATACATATATATATATATATATATATATATATATATATATATATATATATATATATATATATATATATATATATATATATATATATTATATATATATGCATTTCTACGTCTGCAGTAATTTATTTATTTATACATTTATTGCTCTGTATGCAAATAAGGGGGCGTGTTTTACCTCAGACATAGCAATTGAGCTCAGAGTGGCAGTGCTGAAGCTTTGTGGCCACAGTGACACCTTGTGGTGTGACCAAACACTACGCAAGAGGTTTGTGGACATGGCACTGTCACAGGATATAAATGACTTAGAGATGGCCAAAATCTTATATCTTTGTTTTTTTTTTTACATTTCTCTAGGTTTTGTCCTCCATAGTAGAGAACTAGCAGAATAACAGAGTTCAGAAACAGTAAAAACCAGGGTTATTGGTTAAGGAACTAAATGTGGAATTCAGAAACCGTTGTTATGGCGACAGCGGTGGCCGTTAAGTGAACTGCAGCACTCGTGCTCGCACACTGGACATGATTCAGTTGTTCTTTGCTTAGAAGTGAAAAGTTAGAACTACTTTACAATGCAGCGAAATTTTATTTTTTATTTTTTTATTCAGTTTTAATTTTAACTATTTTCTGGAAACTTTGGCAAGTTCGCAACTCCAAACGAAGTTCGATCGTTCAATTTCGTTTTAAATGACGTCACAGCAGTTCGCGTGCGTAAATGTCACATCCTTTGGATTTCAATCAGGCTTTCATAAACAACCTCAAGTCTCAATTTTTTTTATTTAAGTTTTGCTACCAGCTGTTCAAACATTGGAAAATATTATTTAAAAAAAGATTAATGCCATAAAATTTTGTTTAACTTTAACTTTAACTAAAACTAGTAAAAAACATCCCTGTTAACTAAAGCATAAATAAAATAGTTGATAAAAATGTAAACTAAACGAAAATGTAAAAATACACAGAAATAAGTTTTATAAAGAAATAAAAAATATTAACTGAAATAAAATCGCATTATTAAAAAAAACATTTAAAAAATTAACATCAAAACTAAAAATATTAATAAATCTAGGCTATAATAAAACTAAAATAACAACTAAACACAATCTTTATAATTACGACAATACATTAAAATAATGTGAAAACTATTATCCGCAGCATAGGCTACTACGGACTGTGTTTGTTCTGCTAAAATAACGAGGTGAATAACGCAAGGTAGATATTAAGCAATAAATTAAAAATTAACAAAACTCCTGTAGAACCGACTTTATAAGCTGAGCTACAGTTGAACGTTTCGGATAAATATGCGAGTGGTGTTCACCTGTGCAAAAGTCACCGCCACAAATCTGCTGTTTGTTGCTGCTTTTCTAAAGAACCATAGAAAAGGTTTTCCGATGACATCAAGCTGTCAAACGGTTATGCTTAAGAACGCTGTGCTTCTTTCTGGCCAAACACAGCCAGTCTAAAGGCCTTTAGAGCTCATTGTGCTAATTGGCTCGTCAGACGGAAGGCAGTAATTATGCGTTCAGAGCAGATGTAAGGGACAAGAGCTTCTGTCTGGAGGGTTCTGACAGCGTTCTGTCAAAGCAGACCATAATTCTCTCCGAGGCCGAGGGTTCCCATGCCAACGGCCCTCGACTGGGCCGCCCTGAACTGCGGCATCTGTGTGCAAATGAAGCATCGCTGGTGACTTTACCACTTCAGTGTGTGTGTGTTGTGTTGTGATGAGGTGAAAGGTGTGTGGTGTGTGTGTGTGTGTGTAGGTGGACAGATGGATGTGTGTGTGTGTATGTGTGTGCATGCATTTTGATTTTCATGCTTTCTCTTTGCAAAAAAATTCACAAATTTTGAGAAAGACTGCTGTAAAACAAAGATTATTGGAGTACATTTTACATTCTTAATGCAACGGATTTCCAAGAAAAATTGTTTGTGCTTGAGGGGAAAACATGGGAATTGAAATCAAATGATCAAATGGAATAAGTCTCAAATGGAGCTTATCAATAGGCCTACAAGATTTCAAAACTGTAACTGGTTAACATTATCCAAAAGGCCTATAAGCGGAAATTGTGCTTATTCTTATTACAAAGCCATTTTTTCTGTGCAATAATAATGCGTTGTCTAGAATAACACTCAGTACTAGTATTGTTTAGAATAACAATGCTAACACTTATGGTAAAATACTGTTTCAGTCTTTCTACTTCAAAATTTCATGTTTAATATTAAAACGTTTGGCATTCCTTTAATAATTTACTAGCAATTTCTAAGTGATTTTTTTTTCAAAGTCAATTTTACACCAATTTTCCTTTTCAGTGTCATCTCAGACGTTTCTACTGAAAGTGAAACAAAAACGGACATAAAATATAGCTGTCAATCAGTAATTAGGGGTCAAGCACAACAAAGTCCATCATGGTGAGAGCTTCAGAGAAACTACAACAATGAGCAATTAAAGACATATTGAGAAGATTCAGGCAAAATGGCTGAAAAATCATAGAATACAGTCAATACTAATACGATTCTAATAGTTCATCACTTTCGACCAATAGGTGGCGCTGTGACCAGATTGATGTGGTGTTGTCAGAGTTAGGTGACAAATGTAAAGTTTGGTATCATTATTTTATTTCTATACGAACACGAAATCCATATCTTTTTGCCGGAGTGGTCCGAAGATATTCTGACTTTAAATTTGGTGAAAATCTGGACAAACGGTCTAAAGTTTAAAAAAAAACGGGTTTGTAAAAGAAATCAAAATGGCGGACAGAAAGTTTGGCCGACTATGGCAAAACTGGTATGACCAAGCAATTCATTAAGACCATTTCAATATGCTAATTGAATCACATGTTATTAGCATTTTTGGAAATGTCATTACAACTTTCAGGGCACGGTGCCAAAGACACATACCGAGTTTTGTATTGATATGCCAATGCATTCTTAGAATCTGGCATTTTACGACAAATATCAAAATGGCCGGTGCCCCAAATTGCTGATTTTGTGATTTTTGGCTGAAGCAAAACAATATTAGCAATTGTTACATATCTCCTGACCACTAGGTGGCACTGTGCTGAAACTATGCAGGTAGACTCGAAGTCATGGTTGTTATAACACACACCAAATTTGGTCTGAATACATTAAAGTGTTGCGGAGATATTCCCTCACCAACATTTTGGCGTACTCTTCATCATATTTGTTTACGGTATCTGAAGATGATCCGGATCAATTTCCATAAAAATCTGGTTGGTTAAATCTGGAATAAGTAGGTTTTTCAAAACTGCGGAAAAATCATCATGCACAAATGCATTCAAATCATTTTGAGTCAAATGAAAAAAATATTCTGTTTCCATCCACTACAGTTAAAAAGTTATTAGCATAAACGTAAGTGCAAATCTAGAAGGTAGGTGGCGACTAGAGAGATAGAGACTCCAAATTTGCTGTGGTTAACCTTCAGACTGTCCTCTATCTGTGAGCCAAATTTTATAACTTTCCTGCAAGCGTTTCTAAGAGCTGCCATAGACTTTAAAAGCGGAAGCAGAAGAAGTAATATAACGTTAACGGACACAATAAGAGCCTAAATTACACAGCTTCGGTATTAAGAGAGTACAAGGCTATAGCTATATCTCAGAGCAGTTGTTGTTGTTACCTAAAACATATTAAAAGTAGTTTTCAATAATTGAAAATAAAGCTAAAAATTACTAAAATATAAATATTAGATGAAAAATGTCCCTTGGGAACTAACTGAAATAAGTAAGTTTAAGATGAAGCACTGAAATGAAATGAGCTAAAGGTAAAATAACACATCCCTGTGTGGAAATATCAGGATTGTATGATGAATGCCATCTGGGACGCTGTTGGGTTTGAACCTCTTTCGCTCATGTGGTCGGAAAGCAAAACTGGGATCAGTTGCTGACGCTGCTACATAACGTCTGGCCGATGGAAAGAGCCAGCGCTGCAGATTTAATGACCAGAATAAAGACAGATGTGAATGATCTGATGCATACGAGCCATGCGCAGAAATAAACTGAATAAAAAGGGCTTTTGTCTGACATTGCAGGGATGTGATGAATGGAAATAACCTGCCGTGAAAAATATATACTGTAAATATATCATTCTGAGGGCATGTAAAATCACATTTAGGTCCAGATGACAATGGCAAAGAAGAGATTTATTACAGAAGAAAAGATGTATTAAATTAAACAAACTCAGGTAATCCACAGGTACGAAGAAAGCAACTAAAAAATGCCAAAATAACAACTGAACTGAGAACAAAGAGGAACTGAAATACACGATGACTGAATAACGAACACGTGTGATGATGAAAAAAGTGACTTAAAATGTTACATTTCTATTTCAAAAAACTGTTTTCAACACTGATAATAATCAAAAATGTTATTGAGCATCAAATCCTCATATTAGAGTGATTTGTGAAGGATCATGTGACTCTGAAGACTGGAGTAATGATGCTGAAAATACAGCTTTGATCACAGGAATAAATTACACTTTACTATATATTCACATAGAAAACATGTATTCTAAATTGAAATAATATTTAGCAATTTTTTGTATTTTACTGTATTTTTGATTAAATAAATGCAGCCTTGGTGAGCAGAAGAGACTTATTTCAAAAACATTAAAAACGTACAATCCCTAAACGAAAAGTAATGTACACAGACAACAGGATTGGTTTTATAATGCTGAATATACTTATATATATATATATATATATATATATATATATATATATATATATATATAATTTTCTAACATATTGCATATGCCAACAAACCATCATCTTTAGTGCTCCTCCATTTTTATGCTTCTTTTAAAGTATTCCAAAAAGACACACAAGACTAACATAAACCCAAAACCGTAAGAGAAACTCTGAACAACTTCAATATTTTTTGAGGACGTCCCCAAAGGGAGGTTTTTGTCAGGTTTAGTTAACTTCTTGGAACAATTTTGTCTCCAAAGTACAGATGAGTGCAAATCCTCACGAGTCACACAGATCAAGCTACTCATGCAGTGTAGCTTTAAAGATTGATGCATAGTGGATTTTAAGCGGAATAAGTCTTTGAAATGAACAGATGTGGGTTTATTTCAGCGTGAAGTGTCTCCTGCTGTCACTCTCCTGATTTCTGCGCCCCAGTTCGGGAAGAGGACTAATTTCTATGTAACTACATTGCTGATGATGATGGTAATTGCCAGAGAGATGAAGAGAGGTCATGTGACCGAGGGGCCCAGCTGCGATGAGGGAGCTTGAATTGAAAGCGACCCCCATCGGCGCGACTCATGACCAGAATACTAAACACTTCAGCACTTCAGGACTGAGCATGAAGGGTTTCTCATTGTTAGGGTGGGTAACAGGACTCACACATCCCATAAACCCGAAACACACTGACCTATCATATGACACACTGAACTTAA
This sequence comes from Hybognathus amarus, assembly GCA_030378365.1. Taxonomy (NCBI): domain Eukaryota; kingdom Metazoa; phylum Chordata; class Actinopteri; order Cypriniformes; family Leuciscidae; genus Hybognathus; species Hybognathus amarus. The sequence goes on along the minus strand of JAQIUQ010000384.1, from coordinate 208,655 downwards.
TGATAGAACACTCAAAACAATAATTTATTTTAATTGCATATAAAAGTTTCATCTGTTTGGGTTACATAGTTTACCTAATAACCTTTATGCAATGCATATTTTGAATACATATATGAGATTTCGGCATTCAAAAATATTAACTTTAAATAATCATTATCAAATTGCATTTATTCAACAAAAAAATGCAGTTAAATATGGCTAACTGTGGAACAAGCAATGTTCAGATAGTTAAAATGTTTTAGATTGAAATAGTGTTGTCACAAAAATATCGATATTTCGATAAATATCGATACTGAAATATCTGAATGGTAGCCTACCATTTCCGGAAGTACTAGCCAAGCGGTCACTTTCACTTCTGACAAACATCACATGTGACGCACCGTCTCATTCGCTCTGGTTTAATAGCAAAAGTGAAGTTAACGTCACGCGGACACGCGTTTGAAAACACACCGCGATCGGGCATGACGGAGAATAGCGGGGACACGCTCTACACACCGCGAGAGCCAGCATGTCGGAGATTAGCGCCGGACACGCATTTGAAACCGCGATCGGGCAAGTCGGAGAATAGTGCGGACACGCCTCTACACACCGCGAGCGAGCAAGTCGGAGATTAGCGCGGACACGCATTTGAATAGCGCGATCGGGCATGTCGGAGAATAGCGCGGACACGCATTCGAAACACACGAGCAAACAAGTCGGAGAATAGCGCGGACACTGACAATGGCATCTCCATTGAATGTTTTATATATTACTGGCACTCTATCCTCCAATTTGATACTGTTAAGTGCTTTTATGTTACAGTATATTTGATAACAGTAGGTAATAAATATACAACGGATCATGTTAGCTCTGGTCCAATCAAAAAATATTAACAAATAGAACTCAGGACATTTTAGTTCATGTAAAATATACCTCATTGTCATGTTCATGTTCTAGACTTGTTACATTTAGCTTTAAATTAAAAAAAAATTCCCCCTTAATATTGTGGTAGTTTTTTCTCTTGTGGTATCGGAAAATGGTATCGAATATTCAGATTTTTTAAGGTATCGTATCGAAGTTAGAAATTCTAGTAATCCTGACAACACTGGATTGAAATAAACTGAATTTATTGATGATGAATACACTCACCTAAAGGATTATTAGGAACACCATACTAAATACTGTTTCGCCTTCAGATCTCCCTCAATAACGTGGCATTGATTCAACAAGGTGATGAAAGCATCTTTAGAAATGTTGGCCCATATTGAGGATAGCATCTTACATTTGATGGAGATTTGTGGGATGCACATCCAGACAGTTCGACCCTCTAACGAGTTAATTATATCAGAATTATGAGATAATTTTTCATGGAAAAAAGGTTTTGCTCTGTTTTTCTGAATTAACAAGTTAATTATCTCAGAATTATGAGATCTGTTGTTCTTGAAAACTTTTTTCACTGTTTTTCTGAATTAATAAGTTACTCATAATATTTGAGATAATCAAGTCATTAAATCAGAAAAACAGAGCGAAAAACTTTTTTCCATGAAAAATTATCTCGTAATTCTGAGATAATTAACTCGTTAATTCAGAAAAAGTGAATGCGATCCGCTTCTGTAGTTTATAAGAAACAGAACTAATGCTTGACTTGGTAAGCAACACAAACGAGTAAATAAATTGAGAATATAAAAGAAAGTGCAACTGTCTTTTCCTCCGGTTGGGACCCTGAGACGCGTTTTGTCCACCTCACTTCTTTTGTCCTTCCAAACAGCCGTGTTTCCGTTCTCAAAGCCATTCGATGTCCACCAGTCTCTCTGCAAATGACACCCAAATTAAAATCTCATTAACATTTGGCATTTGTTTTCAGCAGGAGGACGTTTCCAGCTCCGTGCAGTTTGTTTCTGAAGACGTTCAGATGAAAACGTGAGAGACACGATCATGCATGCTTGTAGAGTTTCAAACATTTGTCATCAAATGATCTAAGCTGCTATTTATGTTGTGTTTCTGGATGACAACTCGGGTCTATTTGTGTGTGTCTGCATTTTACACTGACAGGAGAAACATCTGAGAGTGTCTCCTAAAATAGCTATTATGTTTTTATCTCAATGAATGTCACACTGTATATTCTCTCCATGTCATTATTTTGCTCTTAGCAGAATGTTCACATCCTTCAACAGTGCTTTTGTGTGTGTTCATAAAGGTCTCATTTGCATTAGAAAAACATTCATATTCAATTCTTTTCAGATATGAAGTGAAATGTTTGATTCATCTGGCCTGTCGCGCTCAGATCCGTTCTCCTCGATATAAACTCAAACAGTCACAGGAACAATAGCGTTAGATTACAGAAGAGATCTCAGTGTGGAGAAAGTAATCAGAGCTATTCACCGTCACTGAAACAAACACACGGGTGTGTGTGACTGACGCTTTTACTCAAACTACCAGACTAGAACGAGGAAAGACAAACACTGTAAAAAAATGTTGGTTTTACTTACAAAAGGTAAGAAACCTGGCTCCCTTGAAAAATTCTGATTTCATTGAAATCAGATGATTGGTTTAATGGTCATCTGAACCGCAGTAATTCTAAGTTGATTTGACCAAAGAAACAAGTTGTGATAAATCATGACAATACTTTTGCATTTCAGTCAAATAAAGAAATTAAATGTTCACTAAAAAATGATGTGTTGGATACTTGTACCATTTTTGCATCATACTTTTTAAGTAATCCCAACTTGGAATAATTTTACTTAAAATTTACAAAAGAAACCTTTGTTACATGTACTTAAATATTTTAGTTCATGCAACATTCTTTACTTAAAAATGCAATGTGATGCATATTATTCAAAGGAGTTCACTTTAAAAAAAAAACTTTTGCTGATAATTTACTCACCCTCATGTCATCCAAGATGTCCATGTCTTCTCTTTCTTCAGTCAGAAAAGAAATGAAGGTTTTTGATGAAAACATTCCAGGATTTTCTCCATATAATGGACTTCAATGGGGTTCGAAACGGTTCAAGGTCCAAATGAGAGTTTCAGTGCAGCTTCAAAGGGCTTTAAATCGATTCCGAGACGACTGAATAAGGGTCTTATCAAGCTAAACGAGCGGCCATTTAAAAAAATACAAAGTTTAAGTTTTATAAGCTCAAATGCTTGCGCTTGCTCTGTTCTGTGATGCGCGTTTATGACTCTCCTGTTCGAACTTGTTCATTAAAATGAATTGACTCGAAAAAAAATCGTTCATTTTGATAAACAAGTTTGAACAGGAGAGTCACGAACGCGCATCACAGAACAGAGCAAGGCGAGCATATGAGCTTTTTTTTTAAATAAGTGATCGTTTTGCTAGACAAGACCCTTATTCATCGTCTCCCTTTGAACAGCTGCACTGAAACTCTCATTTGGACCTTGAACCGTTTGGACCCCATTGAAGTCCATTATATGGAGAAAATCCTGAATGTTTTCATCAAAAATCTTAATTTCTTTTCAACTGAAGAAAGAAAGACATGGACATCTTGGATGACATGGGGGTGAGTAAATTATCAGCAAAAGTTTTTTAAAAGTGATCTACTCCTTTAAAGTAACAATGAACAGGTATTTTTAATAATTAACATTAACATAGATAAATAAATACTGTAGCCTACAAGTGACTTGCTTTTTGCTATGAGTTAATGCATTCACTGTAATGTCACATATTGCAAAGTATAAAAATTGCTATTTAACAAACTTCAGAGTTGCTCTCACATTCAATATATCGCAGAAGTCATAATTTAAGACTGCAATAGTTGCAGTTTTATTAACTAATACTGTAACAAATGTACTCCTCGCCTCACCTGATGGACCTCGTTGTAAAGTGTTTCCAATATAAAGGTCGCATTTGTTAATAAAGTTAATGCATTGCACTTTTGACTTTAAAAAACTATTCTGTAAATTAACATTAGCGAAGATTAATTAATGCTGTAGAAGTGTATTGTTCACTGAATGAGACTTTATGTAGGCTAAAGTGTTCGTGAACATCAGACATGTGTGTTGTGTGTGAGCTGGTTAGAAGTAGCCTAGTCTGTTTTCTCCCGACTCAAACTCAAAGCCCGAGTGTGTTTGAACAGGTGACAGTCACACACACATTCTTTTGAATAAAGCCTTCAATGCATGTGCAAATGACAAGATTACCCAGGAAACACTGCAAATATTTACCGCGCATAAATGACTTGTCCGTTTTTTTCTTTTCTAAAATCTTTTTTAAATATAATTCCTTGTAGTCTTGAATCAGAATAACTTCATCTCGCAGCATCTTCTCTTCTCATCTCTACATTTGTTCTTGTTCGCAAAGCCCGATATCCGTCACTATAGGCTGCATAATAAGAACTTGAAAAAAAGACTAGCACAACTTCCACAAAAAGAGAAGAAAAAAACTATGGTTAACGATCACAACTTCCGTTTCATGCTGACATGCATAATTCACAAAGACACACTCATATATTCACTCATATATTTTATTCAGTTTTAAATGTTCTGTTGGTTGTATTTTATCCCAGCTTTTATGTAGGCCTAGTGAAAGGAACCACTTCTGAAAGGAACTGGATTCTGCTCATTAAAACTATAAGCTGTAAAAACAATCTCACACACACACACACGGGGAGTAACCAGCGCTAATCCTGGATTTAAATCATTAAGCTTCAACCACACACACCTGAAAAGCGTAAACACTTGACTAACTCAGATTCAGATGCAGAGCTGTGTCACAGTGCAGACGTGTGTGTGCGTGTGTGTGTGTGCGTGTGTGTGTGTGTTCCTGTCATTGAGTTCAGCATCAGTGGAGCAACAGCGCCCTCTACAGGACACACATCCGATCACACAGGGCTTGTTCTGCACACTATGACTAACAGTGTCAATCATGTGAATTATATACAATACTGTCAAAGTAGACATAAAGGCACACACTCCAGTATGAGTTTCAACTGTTCTGTAAAAATGCATCATTGTGGTTAAAACCCACAAAAGTGTTTCTAGTAAACTAGTAAAAATACAATAGTTTTTTCTCTAATTGTTTAGACACATATTCTGGTACTGAGACACAATGAGCACAACATGTAACTCATTCACAACCCCCTGAACCAGTTCTGCTGAACTACAAGCACAATTCCTGCTTTACACTCAAACTAGAGTTCAAAAACACTTTTTTCAAAACACTACACACAATTATCTGCATTTGGCACAATATTCAAATGGAGAAAATCTCCTTTTCACAAAGAACACACTGCCATTCAAATATGCACACACTGACTCGTCTCATGGGCAAACACACGTCACACAGTTTTACAATTAGCAATCAGAGCTTCAGCATAAAAGCCTGAAACAGAAGAGAGGATTTCTTTTACTGTCTATCTGGTTCAGGGGTTGTGCATGAGTTACATGTTGTGGTCATTGTGTCTCAAGTACCAGAATTTGTGTGTAAACAATTGAGGAAAAACTGTAACTAAGTAAATAAAATTATTTAAAATAATCTAATTTAATCATTTAAATTGGTTTTATCAATTATAACGAGTATTTGATATGACATGTCAAATCATGTCCTGAGTGTTAAACAGATTTAAACGAATTTTCATTATATCATGTAACAGTAGCTACTACTGTGTGCATTGGGTATTTGAGTTTTAAATATCAGTCCCAATATGAAATCAATAGTCACAATATGCAATCTTTAAAACACTTTATGCAATCTAGACCTTTACACCCAACAACTGTGATGATGATGAAAGATCAACAAGGTCAGCTGGTTTCTGGTGTAGTGACACACACTCTCGCCACATGAGGGCGCAATACTACCAGTGTGACACTTCAGATCTCGTGTGTGTGTGTGTGTGTGTGTGTGTGTGAGCCAGAAGCAGAGCCGCTGGAGGAGTGAGACCTTTAACACACCTTCATTTATACATGCACTATATGGACATTCATCATAAAACTCAATTTTCTCAGATTTACATCTGCATAAATACACATATATACGCATCTGAAAAGTCATACAATTACACAAATCGCAACAAACTATAAAAATAAAAAAAATACAAAGTGTTCATTCAATTTTTTTTTTGCATACACACTTCCATTGATTATATTTCATGTCAATAATTTTTTTCTACCCTAAGAGGGTAGAGAACGCTTTTTAAGTGTCCTCACCAGTCGGCTGTCAAAATATTGCAGTATATAAGTGAGAACATACACATTGAGACAAACACACTCATACACAAATGAATTCTCCATGGCAACACACATGACTTCAGACAAGTCTGAATGAGAGACTGTAATTAATGCAGTCACACACAAACCTATAGTCTCTCTCTCTCTCTCTCTCTCTCTCTCTCTCTCTCTCTCTCTCTCTCTCTCTCTCTCTCTCCTCAATAGATCAACACTGGATTGGCTCTCAAATGGTTCCTAAGTGATCAGACCATTTTAAACTGGTGGATTAAAAAAAAAGAAACCCACAGATGCATGGATGAAAACATGGAAAACACCCAGAATGCAACACAATCAGAAACTATTCAAGCTTAATATGTAGAAGGTGATCAATGATATCAGTCAAAAGTTTGAGGTCAGTAAGAATTTAATTTTTTTTTAATTTAGCGAGGACTTATTAAATTGATCAAAATTGACAATAAAGACATTTATAATCTTGCAAAATATTCTATTTCAAATAATTACTGTCCTTTTGAACTTTCTATTTATTAAACAATCCTGAAAAATAAAATATATCACATTTTCCACAAAAACATGAAGCTGTTTTAAACATTGATAATAAATGTTTCTTGAGCATCAGATCATCATTTTAGAGTGATTTCTGAAGGATCATGCGACACTGAAGACTGGAGTAATGATGCTGAAAATCACAGGAATAAATTACACTTTAACATTTATTCACATAGAAAACACTTATTTTGAAAAGTAATAATATTTCAGAATTTTTACTGTATTTTGGATTAAATAAATACAGCCTTTGGTGACCATGGCGACTCATATTTTATAGTTTCCTACAGTAAAATGATAGTTCAAGGTTCCCTGTTCTTAAGAAAGAATTAAAAATCTCACTGTACGAGATTCAGTCACAGCTGAAGTGATTCATTTTTAATACACTATGAGAGAACACGATCTCTAATATCCCTCACACTCGTGGAATGAGTCCATCAACAGGCTTGACCTCTGACCCCTCGGATCAATAGGTCAGCTGACCTGTGATTAGTGTGTGTTCTCTCTTCTGAAGAGCTTTTGTTGAGTCTCTCGTTCGTCGTTATTGCACTGATTACACTAATGATCTTCATCCTGACCGGATCAATAAACACAACACACTCCACTTGTTTAAACGCCTAAAATATGATTTGTTTATTGAAATATTTAGATGTACTGCAATTTTGTGTGGCTTTTCTTTCCTACAGAATCCAACAATAAATGTACATGATAAAGTTATTTATGTGAACACAGCTTTATAACATATTTACATTAATTGTAGAATGTTTAGGCTGTAAATTTAAGACATATTTATTTGAATTATGTATAATATAACAGTTTTAACATTAACTAATCAGCTTGCATATTTGATGCATATTTGTCAGACAATATTTCTGCACTCAAAAAAATCATGCTATAGTTTATTATTAACTATATATGTATATATGTATATATATATTTAAATAATCAAATTTTCATTAATCAAATTGTTCAAAATGAGCATAAATTTTGTTATAATATGGCTAGCTGTGGAACAGAGCAATATTCAAAATGAAATTAAAAACAAATTGGATTGATTGATTGATGATAAATATGGTTATTGTGTATTTAAAACATATTCAGTTTATTAGCAGTACAACTACTGAAAGCTTAGCGGGTTCATTTATGCATGACCGACAAATATACATCTCATTAAAGGGTTAATTCACCCAAAACTGCCATCATTAACTCATCCTCATGTTGTTCCAAGTCTTTCGCTCATCTTCAAAACACAAATGAAGATATTTTAATGGAATCTGAGATATTTCTGTCCATCCATTCACAGCTACGTAAACTTGCAGAAGCTCAAAAGTGATGCTGTAACATTAAGAATGAACCTCATTGGTTCTTTCTGAAGCTCAAAAGTGGCGCTGTAACATCAAGAATGAACCTCATTGGTTCTTTCTGAAAGCTCAAAAGTGATGCGTAACATAAGAATGAACGTCATTGGTTCTTTCTGAAGCTCAAAAGTGACGCGTAACACGAGAATGAACGTCATTGGTTCTTTTTGAAGCTCAAAAGTGGCGCGTAACACGAGAATGAACGTCATTGGTTCTTTTTGAAGCTCAAAAGTGGCGCGTAACACGAGAATGAACGTCATTGGTTCTTTTTGAAGCTCAAAAGTGGCGCATAACACGAGAATGAACGTCATTGGTTCTTTTTGAAGCTCAAAAGTGGCCGCGTAACACGAGAATGAACGTCATTGGTTCTTTTTGAAGCTCAAAAGTGGCGTGTAACACGTAGAATGAACGTCATTGGTTCTTTTTGAAGCTCAAAAGTGACGCTGTAACACGAGAATGAACGTCATTGGTTCTTTTTGAAGCTTAAAAGTGGCGCGTAACATCGAGAATGAACGTCATTGGTTCTTTTTGAAGCTCAAAAGTGGCGCTGTAACACGAGAATGAACGTCATTGGTTCTTTTTGAAGCTCAAAAGTGGCGCGTAACACGAGAATGAACGTCATTGGTTCTTTTTGAAGCTCAAAAGTGGCGCGTAACACGAGAATGAACGTCATTGGTTCTTTTTGAAGCTCAAAAGTGGCGCGTAACACGAGAATGAACGTCATTGGTTCTTTTTGAAGCTCAAAAGTGGCGCGTAACACGAGAATGAACGTCATTGGTTCTTTTTGAAGCTCAAAAGTGGCGCTTAACACGAGAATGAACGTAATTGGTTCTTTTTGAAGCTCAAAAGTGGCGCTGTAACACAAGAATGAACGTCATTGGTTCTTTTTGAAGCTCAAAAGTGGCGCGTAACACGAGAATGAACGTCATTGGTTCTTTTTGAAGCTCAAAAGTGGCGCAGTAACACGAGAATGAACGTCATTGGTTCTTTTTTGAAGCTCAAAAGTGATGCGTATCCACAACAGAACGACAATGCTGAATAAAGTCGCAGTTTTTTTTATTTTTTGTACCAAATGTATTTTCAATGCTTCAAAATATTGTAACTAACCCACTGATGTACACATGACTATGTGATGATGACAAGGACAGTAGGATACCGTACACACATTTCCAATGGAGGGACAGAAAGGTCTTTAATATCTTAAACTGTGTCCTGAAGATGAACGGAGGTCTGACGGGCTCAGGGAGCGAGTCATTAATGACATCATTTTCATTTTCGGGTGAACTAACCCATTAAACTGAGTAAGCCTATATCTAAATATCGGGGTTCCCGCGTCGGCTGATCGGGTGTGACGTGACCGGCTGCCGTATGTCTCTCGTCGTCTCTGATCGTGGGAACGCTCTCTTCATATTCAGTGTCTCGGCGCTCGTCTCCCCAGGCTGTAATTGGCATGTTCACACACACTTCCCTCGGCATTGTCCTGCGCCGAATGGTGTCCTGGCTCCTGTACCTCCCACACCTCGCTCTGAATATATGTTTAATTATCTGAGAAAACGATGGGAACGCTGCGAGAAATAATCTCTCAGCTTGCCACACTCTCTTGCGAGGATGCCGGATTAATAGAGTTTGGTTACACTTTATTTAAAGATGTCAGTGTTACAGTGTGATTATATATTTATATAGCAACTGCATGTATTACTATAGGAGTAGGAGTAGGGTTGGGTTTGGATTTATTTATGCATAATTTACTGTCATTACTACGGTAAGCATGCAACTTATGTACACTGTAACAAGGACACTGTAAATAAAGTGTTACCAAGTGTTTGTGTAAAATTGAGATACAAGTGTTAAAGTGTGCAGAATGAGTTGAATCTTTCCTCCAGTGACAATTATTCCACACTGAACACATGAGAAAGCAGACGAGTGAGTTTCTTGGCTTGACCTCTGTGTTAAAATGGAATTTGAATGAGCTGAAGAAGAGGGAAGGAGGAAAACATTCAGATACTGCACACAGTTTCAGAAGAATGAACTCTATGCTATTACCATGTTTATTGTGTTTTCTTATCTTGAGTCCTGATTGATTTTCTCTTAAATTGTGTGAAATTTCAATCAAGGCATTTTTATTTATTTTTTATTTTACAGTGCGACACACACACACACACATCAGCTCTTGCAGTCTTTTGACATGTGCATCTAGTTGAACTCTAGAATATATTTCTACTGTATATTTTTCATTTAGCTGATGCTTTTATCCAAAGCGACTTACAATTGCTATATATATGTCAGAGGTCGCACGCCTCTGGAGCTACTAGGGGTTAAGTGTCTTGCTCAGACACACATTGGTGTCTCACAGTGGATTCAAACCCTGATCTCTCACACCAAAGGCATGTGTCTTATCCACTGCGCCATCACCACCCCCATCATCTTCATTTGTCTCCAGTTAAAAACATGATATTTGAGCATATAAACTATCTGCCAATCTCAAATGCTGTCGATCCATAAACTCTTCACATTCTGCATTTTGCTGTGTTCTTTGTTTTGTTTTGCTTAAACTATTCTTTAAATCAACTGAATCACAAAGTGAATCTGATGTCATATTTCACACCACAAAATTTGAAAACGTTATACAGTGTGTGTGTGTGTGTGTGTATTAGTAGACAGACTTCAGACATAGACATCGACAAAAACTGCAGACACACACACTTAATGTTGTGTTGTCATGTTTTATGATTTTGTTTCTGTGGCATTTTTACATTTTCAAAAAACTCATTCTATATATTGAGTGTGGTTTATAAGCTGATTTCCTCATGGGGATCAAAAAATGTCCCAACAAAGGTCAAATATTTAAGATATTGCCATCTTTGTGGACACATACACACACACACATTCAAAAACAGACACTCACACACACACACACTCTCAAAAACAGACACATACACTCTCTCTCTCTCTCTCTCAAACACACACACACTCTCTCTCTCTCTCTCTCTCTCTCTCTCTCTCTCTCTCTCTCTCTCTCTCTCTCTCAAACACACATTCAAAAACAGACACTCTCTCACACACACACACACTCACACTCTCAAAAACAGACACACATACTCTCAAAAACAGACACACACACTATCTCAAACACACACACACACACACACTCAAAAACACACTCTCTTTCTCACACACTCACACACTCATTTTACAGTAATGTATTTTTTTACTATAGTAAACAAGTCAGTGCAACATATGCACAGCAGAAATATTTACATGGGACTGAAAAACACAAAAAACAGTAAACTGAAAAAGAAACTTCCAGAAAATATATTTACAGTAAAAAAAGTGGCAAGAAAAATATTTTTTATAGTTTTATAGTTTTTATAGTGCTTACATGATACATGATTGAAGTGTTAACAATTAACCATTGAGGTGTTTGGCCAGGTGGCACATGTAATTGGCCAATTATGTAATGTCATTTTGAAATGGCAAACATGTGACTTTATGTCAGATTGTTGTGTCTTATGCAGAGAACTGTGTTCAGTGCATTTAAAAAGCGCATTTTGAAATTGTAAAATGTGTGTAAAGCAGAAAATGTGTTTAGACTTTTGGAAACTTGAGAAGAAGTTTTGCTCTCTGTGTGTCCGTTTAAATAATTGTGCTGTGCATGTCATTTTAGTGTGTTAGCAATTGGAAAAAAAAAACTGTATTATAAACATAAGCTCAGATATTTTGTGCAAAAATTCCATTTACTCTGTTTACTTGTGAACTGCATCATAATTTAGATCAATGCATGTAAGCATGATGATTATTCTAGTGCTGTGTTCTGCAAGTCATCGTTTGTGAAATTGAAAGATTTTTTTAATCAAAAATGCACTTTTTATTGCAATAAAGATGTTATCTTTTAATCCTAAAGTTTATTTGCAGATGTTAAACTCATTAAAGCACTGAAGGACCGGCGCTGTTCCGTCAGACTTGAGCTTTGAACTTACCGTCGCAGTCTGGGAACCCAGACGTGTGTTATTCTCATTCCCCCCTCATTAACATATTCTCAATCACTCCTCATTAACATATTCTCTCCTCATTAACATATTCCCCCGCCTGAGTCACTGAAAAGAGCCGAGCTGTGAGAAACACTAAGAGCTTCTCGAGGACGACACACTGATCGCATCTCAGACACACACAACCTGTAAGTGCTTCTTTACTGACTGACAATCTAATTATAATAATGTAAAACTACTATTACGGGGATCATTTAAAATAAGATTAATAAGAGGTGGAAAATATGATAAATGTGCGTTTGTTTATCAGCTTAAATCGTTGCAAAGGTTTGGGTCTGTGATCTTACAACTCTTCAAGATGATGATGATGATGATGCACATTAAATTATAATGAGATCTTTGAGGTTTGAATGCAAACTTTCAGTGTGAGACATCGCTGAGATTACGAGCAGAAACATCCGAGACGTTATTTAGATTTTTAACATGTATTTAATTTGCTCTTTGTACATGAACATATTTTCATTCAACATGTTTTTGGAAGACATTTTGTCATATAGTGAAAACCCGCAAATTATTTTAAATGTGTGTTCATTCAGTGTATATGATTTGTAAAGGTCTGTGTGCAATGAGAGTTTCAGCATTTGATCATGTGACCGCAGCTCACAGCCAATGAGGAGCCTTGCTCAGCTGTTAATGATAATGAGCTGATGATATGAAGAACACGTACTGTAAAAACACGTGTGAAAGGCTGTTTACTGTATCCAGCGGGTGTGTGTGTGTGTGTGTGTGTGTTGCTTGGGTGATTGCTAGAGAAACATGGAGATCATTTCTGCATTATATGGTCTAGTGTCATGATGGACTTTTGCTTTATGGCCTCTGTTTTTAATAAAATCAACAACAGGTTGTACTTTTGATCATCAGAATTATTATTACATAGAATGACATGAAAAAGCATCTGCCATGAAACGAACAGTAAACAGAGGAAACACTTCACCAATGTAGAAATTGTATTTATTAAATTTATTTATTCTACATTTGCAGCACTTAGAAAACACTGAGGGAGCTAGGCCAAGCGTGCTATTTTAATATGATATATGATAATATATCTATATGATATATATATAATAGGCTATATGATAATGAGTGAGTTTAGAGAACATGGAGAAACTACATTTTTATCAAAACTTTCCACAAATCACATACAAATCACATCTGTACATCTTTGCATGATATTTCAGAAATGTCTTTTTTGTGAATATGTGAACAGATTAATATATCCCAGACAACCTGTGTGTGTGAGTGAGAGAGAGTGTGTGTGTGAGAGTGAGTGAGTGTGTGAGAGAGTGAGTGTGTGTGTGTGTGTGTGTGTGTGTGTGTGAGAGAGAGTGTGTGAGAGTGTGTGAGTGAGTGAGTGTGTGTGTGTGTGTGTGTGTGAGTAAGTAGGCATGTGCATGCATTTGTGTGTGTGTGTGTGTGTGTGTGTGTGTGTGTGTGTGTGTGTGTGTGAGAGAGAGAGAAAGAGTGAGTGAGTGTGAATGAATGAGTGTGAGTGTGTGAGAGAGTGTGTGAGAGTGTGTGTGTGTGTAGGCGTGTGCATGCATTTGTGTGTGTGTGTGTGAGAGAGAGTGTGTGTGTTGCCTCTATTTTCTAAATACAATCTGAGCTGTAATGCACAACATTTTGTATCCTGCAGTGTGTGAAAGCAAAAGAGTGAATTAAAGACACACACACACACACGCACACACACACAGTAAATCTGCATCACACACACTTCACGTTGCAATGTTATGATTGACTGGTATTTTAATGAGCATGTAGTGTAGTGCTTTATGATATATTTAATGCTATTCATTATTGAGCTCTCAGGTGCAGATCACAGGTGTGAAGTGAACAGGTGTGTGTGTGTGTGTGTGTGTGTGTGTGTGTGTGTGTGTGTGTGTGTGTAAGGCATAAACGAGTGTTTAATGTTAAATGGCTCAATGGGACGCAGCTGTTCTGTTATTTACATTCTAATATTTCGCTGACATTAATGTATGAAGGTTAAAAACTCAAGTGCAGATTTACTGTCTATTTAAGAATATTGTGTTTGCGTTAATAAAATAGATGCACAAAACAATTTAAAATACACATAAATATCATAATCTCTGGACTAAAATCATTCTTGGGAATAACAAAAGCAAAAACAGTTTCAACTGTCGTTTTCTGATTAAATCAAATGATACACACCAGTCAGTCAACAGAATATGAGTTACTGCAAAGAAAAAGGAAATATCGATGATAGACCCACGAAATATGATCAAATATGGTCTTTCTCGATCTAAAATACTGTGTTCTCCTGTATAAAGAAGATATACAATTTCATAATTCAACAATTATTTGACTTCAATGAAAGGTTAGATTTTTGCTTAATAAAATATCAAAAAGATTAACAATGCAGATTTATAATTTTTTCCAGCCATCTTTGATCATATTTACCAAATAATTCTGACCAGCACTGTACAAATGGCAAAAGGAATCGTTTAAAACACATTATAAATGTAGTTAAAAGTATCATGTTTTGTGTAAACAGAAAGGTCATTTACTCGCTGTGATTAAAACCGGCTTCATCAAAAAAAATCTTTATTTTAATCAAAATTAAGAGAGATTCATATATACCCCAGTAATTTGTAATGAATATTGATATATAAATAGGGAGAGATTTTCAGTAATTGAGAAAAACACACTCACACACTCTGGATCCAATAGACATAATCTAATATTTCGTGCATATTCTGTTTCTTTTAGCTTGTGAATGAATGTGTGTGTCCAGAGAACAGGTAGCTTAGTTTCTGAATTTCTGTGGATTAAAGAGAGGATGTGTGTGTGTGTGTGTGTGAATTGAATAGTCAGTGATGATGATGATGAGGTGTGACTGACATCACATTCAAACCATAAGGACTTCTGATGACGGTCCTGTTTGATTTGATCATGTGTGTGTGAGCGTGTGTGTGTGTGTGTGTGGGGGGGGGTGATTAGAGGACAAATCGCTCTATTATGAAGTTAAATCATATTTTTTTTAATTGATAAACTCGAGTTTTTTTGTCTCTAAAACATCGTAAAAACGAAAACGTCGTTTTCATAATCATCTTGTAGCCTATATAAAACAAGACGTTCATGATCAAGCGAGTATTTTTAGATTCGTGTTTCTGCAGCAGAATTTCTGGAAACTCTTCTGAATTACGTGAACGTGAATTACGTCATAATCTGTATGTTGATCTTCTTCATTTATCTCTGAAGAAAAAATAAACATCGAGCACATTAATTGATTAATTGATCACGGAGAAGTAAACATTTTAAAGCTGGCACATTTTTTTGAAAAAACAACCAAACTATAAATTCTATTATTGAACTTTTAAATATAATGCTAGGCTATTATAATAATATTTTGAATATTTGTATATGTGTGACGCTTTTAAATATGGGATTTTTATTTTCTCAATTACTAACTGTAGGCTATATTAATCTAACAGATATGGCTGAGCTCAAAACATAAATAAATGAAACGAAACAAAATATATGTAATAAAAACATATGCAATAAAAGGCTGGAGTGAAAGTTAATGTTTGTTAATTATAGAGTGCAGAATGTCATTCTCTAAAGCGCGCGCTTTACTTTGTGTTGATCCGAGGCCGTCAACATTATAATGATAAGATATATTATATGATATGATGATATGAGATCAGATGTATGCACGATAAAAAAAGTGAAATCAGTGTCCTTACAGTTAAAAGTTTCTACTGATGTAGCCTGTATCACTGTTCATGGAAATGCCCAAATGATTGAGTTTACATTATCAATTCAATAAACGACGTGATTTATTTGTTTATTGCTGCCGTTTTATGATTGAATTGAACATTTAACATTACGTTTCATTTTGCAATGTGAGTAGGTAAAACATGATATCATAATGTTGAAAGAAGATATGTTTTATATATATAACATAATAATGGAGCGTCGTGTATATTTGAAAAGAAAAAGATCCATTGGTTTAAAGCGCGTGACCGTGTGAATCTGGAAGTTTCTTTAAAATCTCTGCATGCGATAATGGAATTGAACTAAATAGGCTACACGTTTATGAATGCGGCTCGAATTCAATCTGATGCATTCGTCCAAAGTGATAGAAAACACACACAAACCGGGCAATTTACACAAATAAAATCTAAAAAAAAAAATGATTGCATTAAAAAGAAACTCATAATAAGAAATACAACCCTCGAGCAATAATACGGCACTGATGCACTGTGATATTTAGTATTTAGCCATTTCGTTAAATAGCATAATAACTGCTTTATTTTCTGTCATTTATCCATGCATAATTAATGTATCCATGCATCATATAATCGATGCATACACTCTCTCGAGTCGTCGCGTTCGCGTTACGCGCGCGCAGCACCGGTTTGAACGCGCGCGCGTGGTGAATCACACACACCACACCGACCAACCGGAGCCCGCGCTCGTGCTCGCGCTGATGATGTGCTTCTTCAACATGGCGAGTCATGCATGTGTGTGTACTGTTGCTGTTACACACATGAAGCATGTTTGGCTTCGCGTGTCATAATTAATGCACTTGATGTCACGCACATGATGATGCGCCTGTTATTGCGCGCGAGGTGAAACAGAGCACAGTGTTTTCTAATCGCAAAGTCATTTGAGAGAGTTAGTAAAGAGAAGCTTTAACATGTGCCATGACGCATCAAAACATTATATTGGAGATGCGTTAATAAAACGAGCAGTTTTCTCTGGCAACACACACACAATCTGCTGCAATGTGCCTTTTCCATGGAAATGGATGCTCGCATGGTGCCTGCCTCTCTCTCTCTCTCTCTCTCTCTCTCTCTCTCTCTCTCTCTCTCTCGCCCCTCCCCTTCTGTTCTCTATTTCATTCTCTCGCGCCCAGTCCATCATTCTTTCAGCTCTCGCGCTCGGCGCTTGTTTGCTGACGAACAAACCCGCTAAAGGATGTAAATGAAAAGAAAGGAAGGAGAGAAAGAGGCTCGCGCACGCAGAGCTGGAACAAAAGCAGACGAAGCTGAAATGGAGGAGCGATGAGGTTCTGCAGAGGCTCTGCTTCTCTTCTCCGAGAACTTTCATTATGAAGACACGGTGAGCTCTCACACTTTCCTCAGATCAGATCAGCTGTGCTCTCTACAGTGAGACGCCTGAACACTTTAATGCACCCGATCGCGTGCGTGCATTTATTATTTTTGCGCGTGTTAATTAGAGTCTCTTGAACTTTTGATATTCGTAAGTTTTTAGGTAAAGATGTGTTTCTCAGTTGCTTTTATAACGGTGCACCCTGAGCTCGTGCATCGGGTGTGTGTGCTGTTCTGCAGGCTCTCTGCTCTTTGCATTGAATATTTGTCACACAGTATCATACAGTTTCACGCATTTTAAGAAATAATGCCTTTAATTGCATATACGGAGGGGGAATAGAGCAGTGTGTGTGTGTGTGTGTGTGTCTGCGGCCTCGAGTTCGGGCTCCTGATGGGAAAATGTCTCCAGACTCGCGCATGTGCGTGCGTGTGTGTGTGTGTGTGTGTGTGTGTGCCCCTCGCGGCTCCCAGACAATATTGTGATGATAATGAGGAACTGCTCGTTGTTGAACTTGATGTTGACTTCTTTCTTCAGGCCTCGTGTTTCTCTCTCTCCTGTTTGTGTAATTTCTCTTTCACACACTCTTCACACGGTGAGGATTATTTCAACAAAAGACACAGATGAATAATGACAGGCGTTTTTTCATAAAAACAGCCGTCTTGCTTTAATACATCGACATTTTCATATAAATTAATTTATTATAGGCTATCATTTTTAATTATTTTTTACTTTCTTTAAACAATTGTGATTTTTTTATTTTCAAAATAAAAATATAATAGGCTATATAAATTATACATTATAATATATAAGTTATATATAATTTTTTACATTTTTTTAAATCCACATTTCATTTTTTTATACAAAAATCCTAGAAAAATATTCACCGATATTTACGCAATATGTCTGTAAAGGCGATAAGTGTGTGTGTCAGCAACAGGTGCTGATGGCCTTCAGTCCTCTCTGTTTATTGGACAATTTATTTATTTTTGAGGAAGACATTTTTGCCTGGACTGTAAATCAAACATGTATTTATTTATTTATTTATTTATTTATTTATTTATTTATTTATTTATTTATTTATGTAGGCCTATGTCTTAGTTCCACAGCAGCTTTTCTTAATTCGTGACTTTTTATTTTCATAGTTTGGTAGTGTTGATTTAGATGATTCAACAATTTTTATTTAAAATATTATGGGCTATATTTAAACTTTGCTGAAAATACGGAAGATCACAGACTCCTTTAACACCAATAGATGATGGAGAAATTAAAGACATTAAAAGGAAAGACAATTTAGTAGGCGCGCGCACACCCACACGCGCGCGCGTTTCTATGATATTTCATTAACCATCAGAAATGTACACTTTACACCAGCAGTTTAAAACGTTTTCTGTTCTCCACTTTTAGAGAAACACTGTTATGTGATATGTCGGGGTTGGTTAGTATTATCCAAGAAATATATCTTCAACATTAGTGTTGTAGTGTCATTCATTTATTGGTTTGAAGAATTGGTTGAAGAATATTAAACAGTGTTTTTCTCTCCATATCTGACATTTAAAAGACGATTGGGTCCGAGAACCGAAATAATGTTCGTACATTAGAAAATTCTCCTTTCTCAAAGGAAAGTCCGTGCTAATACACACATAAATCATTCGCAGCGGAAATCGAAACAAAAAAAGAATGAAATATGTGGTGAAAATAGAGAGAAAATAAAAGGGATAACATGTTTTTAAAAATACAGTAGCCTACCAAAGACATTTGTTTTTCTAAAATCAGTGGATTATTGAAGAGAAAGACATTTAATTAATTCCAGTCAGTTTGTTTTGAGATCGTGTATTTTTGTGGTTTTAAAATGCAGGTTATTTATGTGATGTGCGCTGAAAAACAAAACAAAAATTATATATATACATATATATATATATATATATATATATATATATATATATATATATATATATATATATATATATATATATATATATATATATATAGGCCTATATATATAATTTTTGTTTTGTTTTGTATACAACAGATAAACAGGGATATATTTAATATTTTTAAAAATAATATTACATTTTCTCCAGGATGAAACGTAAAAATTCTAAACGACAAATGAAGTGTTTTGTGTTGTAAAAAAAGGTTTCTGCTAATAAACATAATAGTCTCGGTTATGAATAGAATTATTTTTTTAATTGTTCAGATTGTTTAAAATGAACGGCATTTCAATTCTCTTCCAAAGAGGCTTTGACGTAAAATCATAAATGTTACATTCGTGACTCACTATATTCAGAAATGTAAGATCTTTGGTTAGTGCAGTGAAAGCACGTGCTTCAATAATGCAGCTGTGTGTGTGTGTGTGTGTTTGTGCGCATCATATGCACGTACAAACTTACTTTAGCGTAATAAATTACACAATACACATGCGTGCTATAAAGACGCATTTAGTGTGATCGGGTTGGAGTGTGTGAGTGAGAGAGAAAGAGAGAGAGCCCGTGTGTATGTGTATGTGAGAGAGCCTATGTGTGTGTATGTGAGACCTCTATTTGTAAACACAAATCACAAATGAAGGCCAATAAATGCAGATAATTGACTCTCAAATATTGTGCAAAATTAGAAATGAACAGGATTACTCATCACTGATTCAGATCAACTCTCAGTTCTGATGTTTAATGTCTGGCTATAGTGTGTGTGTATGATTATATATTCAGTGCACGCTGGCCTGACTCAAAGTCTCTACGCTCGTTCTCATCTGAATAGACTTGTCTTGTATTGTAGTAATTTTTTTGTCATGGTAACGAACGCCATTCACAGAGTTCCTCTGGGCCTCTACATATGAAACACACACACACACACACACGGATAACAGGACGAAATGAGAAAAACAGCATCTGTGTGATGTATGGAGATTGAACCTATTTGGATGTGTTTATTTTTTAGGACTACACACACACACACACACACACACACACACACACACACTACAGTTCAAAAAGATTCCTAAATAAGGTTAATCAATGTGATTCTTCTTAAATGAGGGGTTTTGTAGCTTTTATAATGAACATTATATGAAAACAACAGCAGTCTGAGATGTGTAAGTGTGTGTGTGAGGAAGAGGCGGAGCCACAGGATGTGTGTGTTGGCTCCATTAGGAGATTGTCAGCATGTGTGTGCATTCATGTGTGAAGCGAAATGATTCGAGCTTCAGAAAGTGAGGTGCTGTAGCAGTTAAAATGATTCAGTTGTGTGTGTGTGTGTGTGTGTGCGAGCGAGAAAGAGAGTGAATATATGTTTGTGTGTGTGTGTGTGTGTGTGTGTGTGTGTGTGTGTGTGTGGAAGCGAGTGAGTAATATGTTTGAGGTGTGTCAGTGTGGTGTGTGTGAGTGAGTATGTTTGAATGTGTCAGTCTGTGTGTGTGTGTGTGGTGTGTGTGTGAGGGAGAGAGTATGTTTGAGTGTCTGTGTGTGAGATAGTGAGTATGTTTGTGTGTGTCAGTCGTGTGTGTGTGTGAAAGAGTGAGTATATGTTTAAGTGTGTGTGTGTGTGTGTGTGTGTGTGTGTGTGTGTGTGTGTGTGTGTGTGTGTGTGTGTGTGTGAGTGAGAGAGAGAGAGTGAGTGTATGTTTGAGCTTGTGTGTGAGTGTATCTGAGAGAGAGTGAGTAAAGATAATGTGTCAGTGTGATGTGTGAGTATGTTTGACTGTCTGTGTGTGTGTGTGAGAAGAGAGTGTGTGTGTGGGTATGTTTGTGTGTGCCAGACTGTTTGTGCTGAGAGAGAGTTTGTGTGTGTGTGTGTGTGTGTGTGTGTGTGTGTGTGTGTGTGTGTGTGTGTGTGTGTGTGTGTGTGTGTGTGTGTGTGTGTGTGTGTGTGAATAGAGTGAGTATGTTTAGAGTGTGTGTGTCAGTGTGTGTGAAATAGAGTATGTGTTTGAGTGTGTGTGAAATAGAGTATGTGTTTGAGTGTGTGTGTCAGTGTGTGTGAAATAGAATATGTGTTTGAGTGTGTGTGTCCGTGTGTGTGAAATAGAGTATGTGTTTGAGTGTGTGTGAAATAGAGTATGTGTTTGTGTGTGTGTGTCAGTGTGTGTGAAATAGAGTATGTGTTTGAGTGTGTGTGTCAGTGTGTGTGAAATAGAGTATGTGTTTGAGTGTGTGTGTCCGTGTGTGTGAAATAGAGTATGTGTTTGAGTGTGTGTGAAATAGAGTATGTGTTTGTGTGTGTGTTTGAGTGTGTGTGAAATAGAGTATGTGTTTGAGTGTGTGTGTCAGTGTGTGTGAAATAGAGTATGTGTTTGAGTGTGTGTGTGTCAGTGTGTGTGAAATAGAATATGTGTTTGAGTGTGTGTGTCCGTGTGTGTGAAATAGAGTATGTGTTTGAGTGTGTGTGAAATAGAGTATGTGTTTGTGTGTGTGTGTCAGTGTGTGTGAAATAGAGTATGTGTTTGAGTGTGTGTGTCAGTGTGTGTGAAATAGAGTATGTGTTTGAGTGTGTGTGTGTCAGTGTGTGTGAAATAGAGTATGTGTTTGAGTGTGTGTGTCAGTGTGTGTGAAATAGAGTATGTGTTTGAGTGTGTGTGAAATAGAGTATGTGTTTGAGTGTGTGCCTTGTATCAAGAAGTGAGTGAAACCTGACACATCTCCCACTCCTCCTCTTCCTCTTCCTCATGAGTGTAAACCACTGTATTCTGTACACTGGTGTGTGAGGGGTTAATGTGGAGAACGTCATCATAGTTATAACTAGCTGTGTATAAAACAATAGAAGTATAAATGCAATGTACCAATTTAGATGAAACATGTGTGTGTACATTTATGTGTGTGTAAAGCGCTGAGGGTGGACAGCACTACTGTACATATGAAGCGTTAGAAATGCCTCATTCATTAGAGATGTTATTAAATGTCCTTATGCTGATGCACGAGAATGAAATATGTCGATTTCTAACAGCTGGATGTTCGTCATGCAGTGAGAACTGAAGCTGCTCACACACACACACACACTCCATCCGGAAACGCCGCGGCCCCCTTTAACACGCCCGGGCTAGTTTTTCTCTTCGGTTATCTAGCTGTATGAGTCTATGAAATATCATAAAGCTAGAGAACCGAAAGTAGAAACTAATCCACAGACTTCATGAACCGCCGAGGCGCGCGCCGGAGAGGAAGAAGACGCGGGCTGGAGCCTCGAGCGCGTGCTTTGCGTGTCACAAGGAGCTTGTGCAAGTGCACGCGCAGGATGCACGCATTAAACTGAATTGCATTGCATTAGAAATGTGTGTGTGTGGGATCCATGAACGACGCATGTTGCAATTTCAGGCAGCGTGTGTCCGCTAATGCGCGCGAGCGTGCGTCACATGCACATCATCAGAACGCGCGTTCGTTTCAGGTGCCTCAGGGCAGTTGCACGCGCGCGTGTGTGTGTGTGTTATGATTGGCTCTGTCTGGTTTTGTCCTTTATTGTTCTGCGATTGTTGTCGGTGGGCTGGTCCGGGTGACTCCGGGATTTTGGCTCATTTAGTGGCGTGTTAATAATAAAACACGCAAAAAGTTTAGTGCATGCACAAGGATTATGGGAATCACATGGGAAACGACAAGGAGATCTTTAGTGCAATAGTAATAATAAGAATGCATGAAGCTGATAAAATTGATAAAACATAAGCATGCTATATAAATGAAGCACACATGATTTCAGCTCAGGTTTTATGGATCTAAACAGACACAAATACATGCATTATATGGGCCTGCCTACACACAATAGATATCCTTAATGCACAAACAACACAAGCAGGATTTATCCTGATATACATTAACATGCTTTTCTGAAGAGAACATCATGCTGTTATTCTGATATTGAGCTTTAGGTGTGTGTGCGCATGTTAAATACACATCATGCTCATCTCAGGCTCTCAAAGCTGAAGACGTTTTATGTATTCGACAGATTATTGTAGATTTACAGTTATTGTAAGGCTTTCGCAGGTGATGTACGCCTGCTTGTGTTTTCTTTTCTTCTTCCATGATAATAATAATCGGCTTTTATATTCTTTATATCGAGAGTGTCAGTGAAATGACTTCTAAATGAAGTTATTGCAGACATTATTATAGTTGTTTATTGTTGAAACATGGCAATATAGGGTACAGTTCCTCTTTAAATGACTTTATTCAATTTATACGCAGCTGGTGATGATAATAACATTTTTAAAAGCACAGAATATTAGCATAAGATCTGTTGACGTGGAATATGATATATGATTTACTCTAATGTTTTCCTGTCTCTCTATTTTCAGCATGTGATGCGAGTGTGTGAGCGATGCTGAACTCTATACATCAGGTAAATATCAATCTTTAATCTGCTGCAGTATATTTTAATATGCGTTTCATAAACAGTTTTATGCTACGATTGGCCTAATTTGGTTGTTTTATTCACAGTAGATTTCTATAATTGAATTAGGATGTTAATGTTGCCATTGTTTGTGTTGATGTATCGCTGTATTTGTGCGTGGAGGGTTTTGATTTCATGTCAGAAAGTAGGTTTGTGCTATAATGCATTCTGCCAGATTTATGGTTTATTATATCGCTGATATGAGCAAATCCAGTGTGTTTAAAACAGCAGAATGTAACTCAATGAGGAGTTTATGCGGTTAAAAACAGATGCAGGAGATCATGTGTGACGAATCAAGAGACCCAGTTTTGTCCATCACATATTAACAATTAATTATTAACATTCACTTCCACAAACATTCCCAATGCACAAAACACTTATTCCTAGTGCTAAAAACAATACAAAGTATTTAAATTCACTTCCACAAATGACTTCTCCTGACTGCACAACTTAAAACAGTGTTATTTTAGCCCAGAATAATTCAAATTTACTTACAGAAACGAGTCTTTCCACATGCACAAACATTCAAAAATTCAACGATTAAAACTTACTTGCACAAACTAATCTTTCTGAATGCAGCTAAACTGAAGATAAACTGTACAAACAGTGTTATTTAGCTCTCCAGAACATTAAAATACACAGAATTATTCAAATGTACTTGCAGAAACGACTCTTTCCTCATGGAAAAAAAAAAAAAAAACCTTACTTAGTGACTTAAGGACAACATATATATATATATATATATATATATATATATATATATATATATATATATTTATATATAAATATATATTTATATATATATATATATATATATATATATATATATTTATATATAAATATATTTAATTATTAAAATTAACTTTCACAATTAACTTTTCAGACGCTGAGTTGTTTTAACCCAAAATGCTGGGTTGTTTTAACCCAACTTTGGGACAAATATGGAAAAACCCGCTGCTGGATTATATTTTTAAATAAAATTTTTAACCCAACGTTTGAGTTTGTCCATATTTGACTCAAAATTGGAAAAAATTTAAATAGAAAACAAACTAATCTTTCTGAATCCAGCTAAACTGAATGATAAACTGTACAAACAGTGTTATTTAGCACTCAAAAACATTAAAATACACAGAATTATTCAAATTTACTTCCAGAAATCGACTTTTTCCTCATGCACAAAAAAACGTTATTTAAATATAATATAACAATAATATAATAGTATAAATTTATATATATAATTATATATAGATAGATAGACAGACAGACAGACAGACAGACAGACAGACAGACAGACAGACAGATAGATATTTGACTCAAAATTGGGTTAAAACAACCCAGCATTTTTTAAGTGTGTTCCTGGAGCCATAAATCATATTCCAAACATTTTCCCATATTCAAAAGCTGACCAAATTCACTGTTTCAGACAGTCCTCACACACACACACACACACAGCTGGACCCTTATTATTTGGCCACAGATCAGAGATCTCACTGAGTGTGTGTGTGTGTGAGTCTCACAAGGCCAAGTTTAACTGGACAGATGGATGATGTAAAACAATGAATAACATTTAATGCTTGATGAACTTTAATAAACTAATTTGATTTAGTTTGATTCATTTCTGAAATAGAATTAGGACGTTAATGCTGTGTTTAAACAGTTTTTGTCGTTGCTTTAGATCTAGCGTCAGAAGAAACTATACAGTAAAAAATTATTTTCAATTTTCACATTTAGAAATTGCGAGTAAATTTCCTAAACGGAGAAACGGTCAGTAACACGCTAAATAAACAGTATTTCCCTGTAAAACATAAAAATGCTGGGTTGTTTTAACCCAAATTTGGGTCAAATATGGACAAACCCAAATGTTGGGTTAAAAATGTAATAAAAAATGTACAGTTGAAAGTGAAAGTTGAAGTTGGGTTGAAATTTCAAATTACATTTTTAACCCAACATTTGGGTTAAATCAACCCAGCATTGTTTAGAGTGTACTCTAATAACCTGTTTTAATGTGTGTGTATGCCATAAAGCACTTTTGCTGATATTAAATAATCTTTTGCTGCTTGATGAACTTTTTGAGCATTTGGGAACATTATTAATGATAGTTATCGGGTATGATTTAGTTTTTTCTACCCGTAGATTAACTCATATTGTATCATATTTGGACTTGATCCAGAGTTATTAAAGCAATCTGCCACAAGATGATCCCACTAAAATCACTGCAACACGAGTGGCTTATTGCTTTTAGTCGCAATATGATAAAAGACAACAATGTTTATGAAACAATATAGTATTAGGTTCATCCAATCAGAATTAGATCACAAACTCATGCATGAAACACACAATCAGGACACACACAGAAGAGTCGCTCTCTCGTCAGACAGCTCGTTAATTTGCAGAACTGATGTGTGTGTGTGGTATATATTAGCGGTGTGACATGACCCTGGCGGGCCGAGGAGTGTTTTGTGTCTGGATGGCCGTGGGAAAAGAAGCCCACTCTTTTCACAGCTGCACAACACCAGTGGAGGCCCCGAATCTCTCTCTCTCTCTCTCTCTCTCTCTGTCTCTCTGCCCCGTGCAGAAATACTGCTCATTATTCAATCTCTAGTTTGCATAGAAATGTTAAAGAGGAGCCACACAACGCCAGCCTCAAACATGCGCTCTTCTTTCTGTCGCCTTTCGGGAAGAGTTGTGCAAGTGAATTTTAATAATCGTGTTCTTCAACGATAAAATAAGACTGTTTTCAGTTCAGCTGCTTGTGCATGAGGACAGAGTCGTTTCTGGAAGTAAATTTGAATAATTATGGGTTTTGTTGTTCTTTACCACTAAAATAATGATTTTTTTAGGGCTGGGAAAAGATTAATCGCGATTAATCGCATCCAAAATAAAAGTTTGTGTTTACATAATATATGTGTGTGTAGTGTGTATAATTATTTTGTATATATAAATACACACATATGCATCTATATATTTAAGAAAAATTAAATATATAGATGCATTATTAATATATCAAATATTTATTTGATTTATTAAAAATGCATCTATATATCAAATATTTATATTTATGTATAATATTAATTTTGTATAAATATATATAAAGTATATACATGCAAATATTTCTTTAATGCATGTGTGTATTTGCATATATAAAATAATTATACACATTACACACACATATATTATGTAAACACAAACTTTTATTTTGGATGCGATTAATCACGATTAATCTTTTCCCAGCCCTAATTTTTTTTTAGTTTGTGCATTCAGAAAAAAATTCATTTGTTGAAGTGAATTTTAAAAACGTGTGTTTTGTTGTTCTTTAACACTAAATTAACACGTTTGTGCATTCACTCTAAAAAATGCTGGGTTGTTTTAACCCAATTTTGGATCAAATATGGACAAATGCAAACATTGGGTTAAAAATGTCATTTAAAAATGTAACCCAATGGCTGCATTTGTCCATATTTGACCCAAAATTGGGTTAAAACAACCCAGCATTTTTTAGCGTGTATACTTCATGATTTCTTTGCATTTCATGTTTTGCGTATCAAATATTATAATACGAAGTATATGACATACACTACCGCTCAGAGTTATTGAATGATGGAGTGTAAAAGTGGCAAAACAACAAACTTTAAGCTTTAAGAAACATCATATAACGCTTACAAGGTCAGCAGTTCATCATGAACTGTAAAGAAATGAATATTGCATTCAACATGAATGCATTTAATTGATCAAAAGTGACATTAAAGAGATGTCAAATAACTGCTGTTCTTTTGAAATTTCTACTCATTAAAGAATCCTGAAAATTCACAAAAATATGTAGCTGTTTTCAACACTGATAATAATTATAAATGTTTCTTGAGCATCAGATCCTCCTAGATTGATTTCTATTAGAGTGATTTCTGGAGGATCATGTGACACTGAAGACTGGAGTAATGATGCTGAAAATCCAGCTTCGATCACAGGAATAAATTACACTTTAACATTTATTCACATAGAAAACAGATGATTTTACATTCTAATAATATTTCACTATTTTTACTGTTTTCTTGATCACACAAATGCAGTCTTGATGAGCAGAGGAGGCTTTTGAAAGCGAATGCAAAGATTTACACCAACCATTTCCAATCAGGAGAGTGTTTTATATGTTACAACTGAAGTATCAACTTTATTATGTTTCTCTTAAAATTCCTTTAAAAAACAGATTCAAATGAGACAACACGCGTCATAGTCGGTTTAAAAAGAACTGCGGCTCAGATCATGTGAAGAAAAGTGTGTGTGTGTGTGTGTTCTTTGACTTGAGGATGTTGAGCACAGTTTGAGAAAGTTGATGACATCAATGTTTCCATGGAGAACCTTCAACATCTGTGGAATCTTTTCATTTCACAAAAGGCTCTATAGAATTTTAAAATGTTCTTCACACTAAAGTTCTAAAAATCGTTCTAAATGTACAGATGAAACTCAAATCGTGCATTTATTTCAGTGATTCAGTGAAACTAATATATTATATAGACTCATTACATGCAAAGTGAGATATTTCAAGCCTTTATTTGTTATAATTTTGATGATTATGGCTTTCAGATATGAAAACTTTAACAATATTCTATTCTATGAATTTGTGGTTTTCATAATCATCTCAATTATAACAAATAAAAGTCTTGAAATATCTCACTTTGCATGTAAATGAGTCTATATAATATATTAGTTTCACTTTTTAAGTTGAATTACTGAAATAAATGAACTTTTGCACCATATTCAAATTTTTTTTGTGGACACTAATATAATATCATTATAGTTATTGTTCTTGGTTTGAACTGGTCTTAAAGGGACGGTTCATCCAAAAATCAAAGTTCTGTCAACATTTACTCGCCATCGTGTGAATTTCTTTCTCCTACAAACGATGATATTTTGGAGAATGTTTTTGGTCCCCATTGACCTCCATTGTATTTTTCATAGGACTAGAAGAAACCAACAGTCTTCAAAATACCTTCCCTTTAAGTTCAACAGAGGTGATTAGATGAGTAAATAATGACAAAATGTAATTTTTGGGTGAAAAAAAGAAAAGAAAAGTTCACTTAAAAGTTCTTTAAAGAAGCAAAACCGATATTTTTAGCGATCCCGTAATGATCAGACTCGCTCTCTCTCTCTCTCTCTCTGTCTGTAGATCCGCAGGGAATAGCGTTCCGCTCAATTAGCTCGTCTGTGCCTTGTTTACCCTTCTTTATGTTCCCGCAACTCAAAGACACAAGCCTGTCCTTTCAGGAAATACGGCCCGGCGCGTCTCTCCTCCCCTTTTCCTTTCTTCCGCTGCGCTGTGATTCAGATGGAAATGTCTGGCTGTAATTAGTTCAATGCGAGGATGCTTGGGGCGATCGGCGTGTGTATTGTGAGGAGATGTATAGGGTGTTAGTGTACTGAAGGACTGAGCTGGTCTCTTCTTGTGAAGGACTCGAGGCGCAGGTGATTTTCCAGGGACGGCCGGCGCTACACAAACAAAGCTTCGGCACAAATAAACGCTAGTTTTCTGCAAGCCTTCACAGGGGAATCTGTCGGCTGACATTCATGCAGTCCTTGTTTCGGACACAAATTCGGTTTTGCATCTCATGGAATAAAATGCATTTTTAAATATATTCACTTAGAGAACAGGTCTTTTAATTTGTAATAATTAAAATTGAATCGCATCTAAAATAAAAGTTTGTTTACGGAATATATGTGTGTGTAGTGTGTATAATTATTTTGTGTATATAAATACACACACATGCATGTATGTACACTACCGGTCAAAAGTTTAAGATCGGTAAGATTTTTTATGTTTTTAAAAGAAGTCTCTTCTGCTCACCAAGGCTGCAATTTTTTTGATAAAAAATACACAAAAAACACAGTAATATGGTGAAATATTATGACAATTTAAAATGACTTTTTTATGTTAATATATATTAAAATGTAATTTATTCTCTGAAATTTTCAGCATCATTACTCCAGTCTTCAGTGTCACATGATCCTTCACAAATCACTCTAATATGATGATTTTATGCTCCAAAAACATGTATGATTATTATCCATGTTGAAAACAGTTTTATTTCAGGATTCTCTGATGAATAGAAAGTTAACATAAAAAAACATATTTTTTTAACATATTAACATAAAAAAGTCATTTTAAATTGTCATAATATTTCACAATATTACCGTGTTTTTTGTGTATTTTTTATAAAAAAATTGCAGCCTTGGTGAGCAGAAGAGACTTCTAGACCGGTAGTGTATTTAACAAATATTTGCATGTAAATACTTAATATATATTTATGCATAATTAATATTATGTATAAATATAAATATTTGTGTGTGTATTTATATATACAAAATAATTACACACACTACACAAACTTTTATTTTGGATGTGATTAATCGTGATTAATCGTTTCACAGCCCTACTGTGAATTTACAGTTATTTACTGTAATCTTTACAGTATGTTACTGTTATTAATATGGCGCATATGTGATGCATTTAAACTCAAAATTGGTTATAATGCGAATGATCATCAATGCACGATATTGCAAAGAGATTTTTTTGTCTTCATTGAAAAACACGTATGATCGTGTTTTTCTTTTATGTGAAATAATCTTAATTAATAGTCAAATTTCTGTATCCTGCCAATAATTAAATGCATTTTAACAAATTAAGTTAATATAATAGTAAAAAAAAGCTGGAGCATTATAATTGGAGATGTAAAGATGTTCTGGAGGGTTAAGGTGACCTCGGCCTCAGAAGTGCTGCTGATGTTTGCAGTGAATATGCTGTTTTACTCACGAATACTTTATAATATGGTTGCGGGTGCAGTTTCACGTCTCTACAGTTGGACACAGATACACTCCTGAAATGAGCAGCTAAGCTCTTTTATTCTGCTCTCTGGCCACCTGCATCTAACCAGCTTATCTGATGTGTTCAGGTGATCAGCAGAAACTGACCCCAAATATTCCGACCAATCACGTTCAGCCTCGTCCTCTCGTTCTCCGCGGCGGAGCATGCTGGAGAAGAGGGTCGTTACTATGGATACAAATTATAAATGCCAACCAGCAGGGAAACAAATAAAAAGCTCTTATGGTCCAGAACGTGTGTGTGTGTGTGTTTAAGTCCACAGATAACACGTCTTACACTCACAATATAATCGTACAGTAGCAAACATGCATGCATAACTAATGCTTCCCATTCATGTCTCCTCATATCCACCAATTTATGAATGCAAATATGAAAATGTATATATCTTGATTGCAATGTATAGATGTAAAATTGAAGATTTTTTGACTATTGAAAAATATGTGAAGATTTTTTTGACTATTTTTTGACTATTTGACTAATATAATAAAGAAAAAGCTCAAAATTAATGCATTTCTTTACACATATTTATTCAGGGCTCTGTATAGATACAGATAGTTTCAAAGCAGTGATAAGCAGGACAATAACAGATAATGTTGCAAATGCTTTAAGTTTAAGTGAAGACAACTGTGTCAATATATGCAATAAAAACTCAATAATCTGCTTGCAAAAACGACAACAGAAAGTCCGACCATGCAGTCTAGATCAAATCTGAGGATGATAGGAAAATCTTAGACTACTCTCTAAAAAATGCTGGGTTGTTGTAACCCATCTTTGGGTCAAATATGGACAAACTCAGCCATTGGGTTAAATGTTTAAATTATATTTTTAACCCAACATCTGGGTTTGTCCATATTTGACCCAAATTTGGGTTAAAACAACCCAGCACACTCAATACAGCGCTGACTTGAAAGATAATTAGCCTACTTAAATGTGAAGTGTGTCATTGCACCAGACAGAATTGCACAACTTGATTTTTACATTGTATGTTAGAGCGTGTGTTGCTTGTAAACAGAGTGTGTTGGTTCTGAAAGGATTTTCTCTATTTATTTTTCCCATGACAAAACCCTTTAAAGCATTATGAGCACTGAATCAAGCCAAGAATCATAAGATTGGTGGTGGTATAGGAGATTCCCCCTTCTATGTAAAGCGCTTTGAGTGCCCAGAAAAGAGCTATATATATATATATACACTACCGGTCAAAAGTTTAGGGTCAGTAAGATTTTTTATGTTTTTAAAAGAAGTCTCTTCTGCTCACCAAGGCTGCAATTTTTTGATAAAAAAAACACAAAAAACACAGTAATATTGTGAAATATTATGACAATTTAAAATTACTTTTTTATGTTAATATATATTAAAATGTAATTTATTCCTCTTGAATTTTCAGCATCATTACTCCAGTCTTCAGTGTCACATGATCCTTCACAAATCACTCTAATATGATGATTTTATGCTCCAAAAACATGTATGATTATTATCCATGTTGAAAACATTTTTTTACATTTTTATTTCAGGATTCTTTGATGAATAGAAAGTTCAAAAGAACAGCTTTTATCTGAAATGGAAAGCTTTTGTTACATTAAACACTACCCTTTAAAAAGTTTGGGGTCAGTAAGAATTTGTATTTTATTTTTGGGGGAAATAAATAAGAAATCAATACTTCTATTCATCAAGGATGAGTTACATTGATCAAAAGTTACAGTAAAGACATTTATAATGTTAGAAAAGATTCTAATTAAATAAATGCTGTTCTTTGAACTTTCTATTCATCAAAGAATCCTGAAATAAAAATGTAAAAAACTGTTTTCAACATGGATAATAATCATACATGTTTTTGGAGCATAAAATCATCATATTAGAGTGATTTGTGAAGGATCATGTGACACTGAAGACTGGAGTAATGATGCTGAAAATTCAGAGGAATAAATTACATTTTAATATATATTAACATAAAAAAAGTCATTTTAAATTGTCATAATATTTCACAATATTACTGTGTTTTTTGTGTATTTTTTATAAAAAATTGCAGCCTTGGTGAGCAGAAGAGACTTCTTTTAAAAACATAAAAAATCTTACCAATCTTAAACTTTTGACCGGTAGTGTAATGAATTATGATTATAACATTACAAACTTGATTTGAAGCTAAAAAGTAGTGAGGGAAGGAACTACAATCCCATGAAGCATTGCAAATGACATAATCAAATTAAAGACAAAAGAGGAATTTAAACTATGCATTTAAAAAATGGTGATTCTATCTATAGAAACAATATATTTAAGTTTATTGCAAAATATGCATATACACACAAAGCATAGGATGATTACGGTACGTCATTCGCGGTGCTTCATGGGAGTGGGCGGAGCTAAAGAGATCTGGGTTGGCTTGTTAAGACTCTGATTGGTGGAATTTTGGGGGACAGCATTGTGGGTAATGTAGTTTTCACCACAAATGCCACTGATAAACACTGTAATTTTTATAAATAAGTTGAATACGGGTTTAGATGTTCGCGGGCTTCGATTGCAAAGGTGTTCTGGGTGGTTTCCAGGTGGTTGCTTACTCAAGAGTCAAAAACAAAAAACAAACACTAAGTCAGATAAAAACAGATAGTCCCGCCCAAACTCACATGATTAGTCGAGTCAGAAGTTGCCAAAACAAAGTTTTTTCACTGCGGCTCCTGCACTTGACAATGTGTTTCCATTATCTTTAAAATCCTCGGCAAGCACGGATATTTTTAAAACGACTTGAAGACCTCGTTATTTGATCAAGCTTTTGGCGTTTGATCAGGTCTGAGAACTGTGAGCGGTTGGTTGTATGATTTTCTTTGATGCTATTTTATGTTTCTATGTATTTTAGAGTTATTTATGGACAGCATTTGGTCCATTCTAATGGTTTTGAAAGTGATTTATAAATCAAAGTGTCACTTTTCAAGAAGTCAAACTCCCAATCACTGATTTAAAGTGACTGAATATTTGGAGAAAGAGTTCGTTACACACTTCACCATTTAAGTACATAATGGTGGCTCATATGAAGCTTGAGTGTTTCTGTGTTCCCACGCACTGATTTGTGGTCTCATTTAGTCTGACCGCTCTCGTTAAAGCGAGCGCATCTTAGCGCCCGTCTGCCAGCGTTCGCCGTCG
Source organism: Hybognathus amarus (assembly GCA_030378365.1). NCBI lineage: Eukaryota > Metazoa > Chordata > Actinopteri > Cypriniformes > Leuciscidae > Hybognathus > Hybognathus amarus. The sequence continues at coordinate 175,107 of JAQIUQ010000384.1, read as the reverse complement.
CTGTGAAGAGCATCTGGCTGGCACCACAACACACAAAATGGCGTCTACTTCTGCCAACCAGCCGTTTCCCTCCTAAAGATGGCGTCGTCTTCCACCGTTGGCCATCTGTGCGACCGTTAGCTGTTCATAAACTCGGTCTAATTGCATTTGCATATCCTTGATTTAGCTGAAGACGGGGAGGGGTCAGAGAAAGCGGCTGATCGCTAGTGAACGCATGCAAATCACTCGACAGGAGAAACAATGCATTCAAAGAGGCGTTTTTTGTAGCGGACATATGGAAAGTGAGGCATGGCGAGACGGGAGGCCCCTCATATGCAAATCACTCCCTGTGAAGACCAATGAGAGGAAGGGAAACTGGAAAGTGAGCGTCTAATAGGAGGACGGAGTAATTAGTACGTTTGCTCGGAAAGTGCATGTGGTTGAACTGATGACAATAGATGAGCTTCATAGATTATGATTTAGAAGCGGAGGCCTCTCAGGTGTGTTTTAATGAAGTAGCGATATGTTTCTCTAAAGAAAGAAAGAAAGAAAGACACGAATGAGTCAAGAGATGTAATACAGTAGTAGAGCTATAAATCAATAAATCAATGTGGACAGCAGCTCAGATCATTCAATCTGCATGATTGATTGAAATATACCCGGAATCGCGATATTAGTGTCATTATCAATAAACAAAGGCTGTAATTAATCTAAATAAATGGTTCCATAGTAATGTTTACAACTGTTCTGTAAAATAAGATAATATTAATAATTATTATATTTTTCTTGAGTGCTAGATTTTTTATCTTACAGTAAAACAACTATTATTTTTGTTTAATACTTTAATTTAGCAATAATAATAGTAATTTATTATTATTATTATTATTATTAAATAATATGCTTATTTATTAGTAAAATACAAGAGTAATATTTCTAGTTTTAACATTTTAATTTAGTAATAATAATAATAATAATAAAATAACAATTTTTATCAAATAGTAATTTGTTTTATTTTACAGTAAAACAATACAACTGTAATATGTGTTCTTTTTGTTTTTAATGTTTTAATTTAGTAATAATTATAAAACGATAATAATAGTAATTTATTAATATTATATATTTTTAAATACTAGATGTTTATTTATAGTAAAATAATACAACAGTAATATTTCTTATTTTAATATTGCAATTTAGTAATAATAATAATAATGATAATTTTAAAAGCGATTTAAGCACAAATTCATTGTGAAAATTGTGCAGCCCTACATATTAATAATAATAATAATAATAATAATAATAATAATAAAATTATTATTACAACTATTAATATATTATATAATATATTAGATTGTAGGGCTGCACAATTTTCACAATGAATTTGTGATTATAAATTGATTTTACTAGTATTATTATTATTATTATTATTAATATATTTAATTAATAATAATAATAAAACAATTATTTAATAACAACTGTAATATGTACTATTTTTATTTAATATTTAAATTTTAGTAATAATTATAAAACGATAATGATAGTAATTTAGTAAAATGATATATCTTTAAATACTAGATGTTTATTTACAGTAAAATAATACAACAGTAATATTTCTTATTTTGATATTGCAATTTAGTAATAATAATTGTAAAATCGATTTATAAGCACAAATTCATTCCAAAATTGTGCAGCCCTACGAACAAACCATTAAAAAAAAACTTTTAAATTGCAATTGGAATTTTTTATTGGAAAGAAAAAAGGGAGACATTTTTTCTTTTCTTTCTTTTTTTCTCCACATCGTTCAGCGAGAGACCTTTGACCTTTGATTAAAGACCTCCATATCTGAGTTTGAGTCGCTGTCGAGACGCTTCAGCAAAAGTGATGTGTGTGTGAAAGAAGCGAAGACGTCAGTGTGTAAGCATGATGTTCTGAAATGAACTGGGTCTAAGACAGTTTTAAATGAGTTTCTAATTCTGTCGTTTATTTTTAGATGAAGTGGAGCTGTCAGAGATGTAGGACAGAATCTGTGTGTTTTGTTCCCCTTGTGGAAACACTTTGACGTCCTGCTGCGGGTTTGAGGACAGAGATGAAACTCAAAGCAAACATCCACTTTACTCGTCTGAACTGCGCTGTCCCCGTTCCTCGGGTCGTGTTAAAAAACAGAGACGGGAAGATGTTAAAATGCCACACACGATTACAGTGTGTTCACTACAGTAGTTACTGTTTCTTGGGATTAATTGTGAAATGAGTGTGTGTGAGTGAGAGAGAGAGTGTGTGTGTGTACCTACTTAACTATATTTTGGGGTCAAATTTGTACCCAGAAGTGACAAAAACTCACAAAATCTCCAAAAACCTCCTTTAGGGACGTCATTATTTGTAAATCTGCTATATAAAAAGTAATTAAAGTTTTTTTTAAAAATGTAAAAATGCAGATGAGTAGATTTAGGGGTCAGGTTAGTGTGTGTGTGCGTGTGTGTGTGTGTGTGTGTGATGAGTAGATTTAGGGGTTAGGTTAGTGTAAGGAGAGAGAATATACAGTTCTATATATATATATATACATATATACATATACATATAAACATATATATATATATATATATATATATATATATATATATATATATATATATATATATATATATATATATATATATATATATATATAAACATATATATACATATATATATATATACACACATATATATATATACACACATATATATATATACACACACACTATATATATATATATATATATATATATATATATATATACATATATACATATATATATACACATACATATACACATACATATACACATACATATACACATACATATATATATATATATATATATATATATATATATATAGATACATATATGCATATATATATAGATACATATATGCATATATACATATATACATATACATATACATATATATATATATATATATATATATATATATATATATATATGTGATAATATGTATTGTTTATGTTTAATATTTTAATTTTAGTAATAATTATAAAATGATAATGATAGTAATTTATTAAAATTATATTTACTAGATGTGTATTTACAGTAAAATAATACAACAGTAATATTTCTTATTTAAATATTGCAATTATTAATATTAGTAATAATAATGATTGTAAAATCAATTTATAAGCACAAATTAATTGTGAAAATTGTGCAGCCCTACGAACAAACCATTTTTTTAAATAGCCTTTTAAATTGCAATTGGAATTTTTATTAGAAAGAAAAAAGGGAGAGATTTCTTTTCTTTATATATATATATATATATATATATATGTACAAACTGTATATTAGTAATAGTATTAGTAAAGTAATGATAGTTTGTATAGTATAAACCATTATGTCTATGTAATATCCCCATTTAGATAGCCCAGTAAATGTGTGTGTGCGAGTGTGTGTGTGTGTGTGTGTGGGTTACAGAACAGCAAAAATGGCACCTTTGCCTGATGTGAGTCTGTCTGTGCCGTGTGTGTGTGTGTGTGTGTGTGTGTGTGTGTGTGTGTGTGTGTGTGTGTGTGTGTGGTGTTGGGTGTGAAGGGGGTTTGCACTTGAACATGAGGGGTTTGGGGTTCATGGCTGGGGTAGTGTTAGAGGAGGAGGGTGTCTGTCTGGGTCTGAATGAAACTCATTAAAACCATCCACATGTGTGTGTGTGTGTGTATGTGTGTGTGTGTGTGTGTGTGTGTGTGTGTGTCGCGAAGACAGAATAGTGTCTGGATCAGTGCATGTGTCCATTTGCATACTCTTCACTGGCTGAACATATGCCGTTCAGTCTGAACAGATGCAATGACAAACTCACATGCAAATTACCCAGAAGCTCCGCCCCCTGTGAAACACACGCTATAAAATCAGTGTATCACGCGTCAACGGATGCTGTACGTGTTTGGGGGTCGCAGGAACATCGCATTACAAACAAAACACACTAAAAGTAATGATGTCATAGCATCCTCCTGCGTATGACGGCAGCCAATCAGATCACAGCAGGAACAGGAAGTGGATGAGAGACGCTGACTGCACCCTTTATGTGCTGAAAAGGAATTAAAAACGAAATGGGCCTGAAATAATGATAATTATCATAAGAAACTTGAACTGTCAAATATGTCATTTTGTTTTTATAGATATTAAATGATGGATTAAACGTGTGGAAGTGGCAAAACAAACATTTAAGCTTTAAGAAACATTATATAATGCTTAAAAGGTCAGCAGTCCTGTAAGAAATTAATCGTTTTTTTCAGCAAGGACGCATTAAATTGATCAAAAGTGACAGTAAAGACATTTATAATGTTACTAAATGTAAATCTATTCATCAAGGAATCCTTCAAAATAAAATGCATCAGTTTTCACAAAAATATGAAACAATAATAAATGTTTATTAAGCATCAGATCCTCATATTAGAGTGATTTGTGAAGGATCCTGTGACACTGAAGACTGGAGTAATGATGCTGAAAATACAGCTTTGATCACAGGAATAAATTACACTTTACTGTATATTCACATAGAAAACAGCTGATTTACATTAGAATAATATTTCTCAATTTCTACTGTAGTTTTGATCAAATAAATGCAGCCTTGGTGAACAGAAGAGACTCTTTCAAAAATTATACCGATCCCAAACTTTTCAATAGTATTATATATACTAAAAAAATATATTCTTCCCTATTGTGAAGTTTATCTGGCTTTAGTAACAAGAACAAATGTGGGCGGGGCTTGATTTAGTCAGTGTGGAATTGATTAGATGGTTGTGGTTGGCTATTGGCTGATCTCATGTGAGTGACAGGTTAAAGCCCCGCCCACATCATCAGAGAAGAGATGCTGTGAGAGGAACTGATTCTAATTCAAGATTTAAATTTCAAACAATAACAATGTGTCAGTGTTACAGTGTGATTATATATTTAAGCACTGAGTAATATTAACCCGAAAACCATATTCTGGACAAATGTGAGCAAAATAGTTTTGATTTATTTAAAAAAAAAATACTTCCCTTGATCTGAGCGGTTCAAGACTTGGCTACTTTTCCTAAGTTTGCCTCCTGAACACACACATTTTTTTTGACTCAATTCTACAATGTTAAGAAGGTGAAAAAAACCCTCCTTAATCTTGTATTTGGGTCAAAAATGGGCACCCATAGAAATGAATGAAGAAAACTGTAATTTAGAGCATTCTAAAATAAGCCAAAATAAGACACCAGGTGTCAGCAAAGTCACTTCATCTTTAGGTTTTAGCTCTAAGAACTTATTGGAATGATATTTTAATGTAGTTAAAAAAATAAAACATCAAAATAAGCATAATTTACATAGAAAATATGGTACTTTTTGAAATAAATAAATTTAAAAATACCCCCAAAATAAAGAAAACCCACCATAAATGGATAGACAAAACTTTATCGAAGACAGTGATATAATATTTATAATAAATAAAAATTAGGATCACACCTGAGTCCTCTGTGCCCACATTTGTCCACAACTACAGGATTAAGGGCTATAAAGTGAATACGGTTTGAGAGCTACGCAACTACATGAATTACAATAGGAGTAGGATTAGGGTTTGGTTGAGGGTTAGTTGTATGTATTTATGCATGTGTCATATGTACATGTAACATAACATGAATGTAAAAATGAACAGCTCTTCACCTGGAACATGATCAATGCAGCGATGTTTAAATGGTACACTCAATAGTCATGCTGAAGTGTGTGAATGTTTAAATGAATGTGTAAAATGTGTAAGTGTTTCAGGCTTAATTCGCAGCGCTACGGTCCCTCACGCGAGAGCAGTTGCTGATTATTAATCTCAGAAGGGGGCCGACTGTGCGCTTGTGGACAGACAATGTGTGTCTAGACGTCTCTGAAAGTAAATATTCAGCCGAACGCTCGTCCCGAGTGCTTTTGTGGGGCTCCGTCCCGAACCGTGGGAACGCTTGAGCGAGAAGGGCCCTAGAGGTCAAGGTCACCGCGAGGCCCTCGTCTGTGTGTGTCCTCGTCTGGGCCTGAATGCAAATGAGCCGCTCTGATTAATACGCAGCGAGAGTGTGTGTTTGCTCAAGTTCACGCTTCTTTTATGAGACACACGATGACTTTTGTGACGCGCTGAAGTGGTCTGATGTACGTTCATTTCAGTCGCTGTGGTGATGCTCAGATTCTGAAGACTCGTTACATTCAGGCGTCTTTAATCGCTCGGAACTTTCATGTCAGTTGGAGCTTTATTTGGAATCTTAAGAAATTCTGTTTTGAACACACAGGTCATATTTCAGACCGAAATCAATCATATAAATAGATTATATTTTGAAAAAAATAAATATTTTTAAACATTTTTTATGACAAATACTAGCTCAATTACCCCTTAAATACAGTAGAAAAATACTAGTATGAAAAATTATAATAAAATGAACGTATTGTTAGTGTAATTATAACTAAAGTATTTATTAGTATGATTATTCATAATAATAGCACATTTTTTCATACCAGTTTCATTCTATGGTAATGACATTACTATGTATGACATTACAATATTTACACCATGTTTCTATATGTTTTATTGCATTTAGTTTGATTTAATTACAAAATTATTACCTTTTACACCATAATCAATTATTACTATCAATTACTGAAAAAATACTGTAAATTTGATCAAAATAACTCTATAATAATTTATCCGGTTCAAGCTCCAAATGAGAGTTTCAGTGCAGCTTTAAACGACACCAGACGGTAAAAAAAATTTTTTTGTTCAAAGGCGAGCATTCGAGCTTATAAAACTTAAACTTTGTAATTTATTTATTAAATGAGCGATCGTTTCGCTAGATAAGACCCTTATTCATCGTCTGGTGTCGTTTAAAGCCCTTTGAAGCTGCACTGAAACTGTCTTTTGGATCTTGAACCGTTTGGTCCCCATTGAAGTCCATTATATGGAGAAAATCCTGGAATGTTTTCATCAAAAACCTTCATTTCTTTTCGACTGAAGAAAGAAAGACATGGACATCTTTGATGACATGAGGGTGAGTAAATTATAAGCAAAAGTTTTTTTTTTTAAAGTGAATTACTCCTTTAAGCACCAGTTTGTGATTGGAGGATCTGTTAACGATTGCTAACATTGCTAACGCATAATGAATCATACATTTACACGTTTAAATTAGATGTGATTAATCATGATTCATCAATTAGACAGCACAGGTTTAGCTGTATGAAATCAATAAGGAAAGAGGCTTTGCTCTCGTTGGGATGTAAACGTGATTAGCTCTCGTGAGCGAGCGCTGGAGGGAAAGTGCAATTAAACGAGAGCACGTCATTAACTGTAAATGCACTGATGTTTAACGCCACACTGTCTTTAATGCTTTAATCAGAGAGGACATTACCTCATCAGAAGTGCTTCATTTACTCAGCACAACACACTCAATGTTTCACCGCGTATCTCTCCACACATTCAATTCTATTGAGCTTTATTGGCGTGACTAAAACATTCTAATGTTACGAAACAGGTCTATTTGGATAAAATAACAGTATTTTTCAGTAACATTTAGTGTTAGTGAGTTTTTCTAATGGTCTCAGTAACGCTCATCTCTCTCCTCGTCTTCAGTTTTCATCTCTTTTAGTCCCGCCTGCTGCTTCATTAGTTAACTTTAGTTAATGTACTAACTAATAAAGAGGAATACATTTGTTACTGTATTTATTTATCTTCGTTAGTTCACAGTGCATTAACTAATGTTAATAAATACAACCTTTGATTTTAATGTAGTAAATGCTGAAATTAATATCCACAGAGATTAATGAATGGATGGATGGATGGATGGATGGATGGATGGATGGATGGATGGATGGATAAATGGATGGATAGATGGATGGAAGAATGGATAGATGGAAGGCTGTATTGAAGTATTGTTCATTTTTAGAGTCAACTAATGAACCTTATTGTAAAGTGTTACCGAATTAAAGTTAGCCGAGAAACAGTGATTTTCTGATTGACAAGGAAAAGTGAATCGAGCTGCAAGTTTTCGACAAAGAACTGGTTCATGACAGTCATTAACACTGCATGTAAAAATACACGTTTCCTTGTCATTATTTTGTGGGATGCTTGAATTGCAGTAGCACTGAAAAGAGGCGAAGGAAACAAAGCTTGCATTTTTATTTGATATAATTGTGGGGTGTTATATAAGTCTGGCAATGCTCTTTCTTACGGTGGCTGAGATACTTTCAGTGCATGTGTCCTGCATTGCATTCAAGGGAAAAACATCCTGAGACGACAAGAGACAGATGTGTTGATTCTACATGTACTAATGTATTCAATATAAGAATTTATATTGGGTGGATGATAAATGAATGGATGGTTGAATGGAAGGAAGGATGGAAGGATAAATGGATGGATGAATGGAAGGATGGATGGTTGAATGGAAGGATGGATGGAATGATAAATGGATGGAGGGATGAATGGAAGGAAGGATGGAAGGATAAATGGATGGAAGGAAGGATGGAAGGAAGGATGGATGGATGAATGGAATGATAAATGGATGGATGGATGGAAGAATGGAAGGAAGGATGGATGGAATGATAAATGGATGGAGGGATGAATGGAAGGATGGATGGTTGAATGGAAGGATGGATGGAATGATAAATGGATGGAGGGATGAATGGAAGGAAGGATGGAAGGATAAATGGATGGAAGGAAGGATGGAAGGAAGGATGGATGGATGAATGGAATGATAAATGGATGGAAGAATGGAAGGAAGGATGGATGGAAGGATAAATGGATGGATGGATGGAAGGATGGATGGATGGAATGATAAATGGATGGAAGGAAGGATGGAGGGATGAATGGATGGAAGGATAAATGGATGGAAGGAAGGATGGAGGGATGAATGGATGGAAGGATGGAGGGATACATGGAAGGAAGGATGGATAGATGGAAGGATGGATAGATGGAAGGAAGGATGGATAAAGGGATGGATGGATAAATGGATGGAAGAATGGATGGATGGATGGATGGATGGATGGATGGAATGAAGAATGGATGGATGGATGGAAGGATGGATAAATGGATGGATAGAGGGATGGATGGATAAATGGATGCAAGAATGGATGGATGGATGGAATGAAGGATGGATGGAATGAAGGATGGATGGAAGGAAGGATGAATAAATGGATGGATAGAGGGATGGAAGAATGGATGGATGGATGGATGGATGGAATGGAATGAAGGATGGGTGATAAATGGATGGATAGAGGGATGGAAGAATGGATGGATGGATGGATGGATGGATGGAACGAAGGATGGATGGAACGAAGGATGATAAATGGATGGAGGGATGAATGGAAGGAAGGATGGAAGGAAGGATAAATGGATGGATGGATAGAGGGATGGAAGAATGGATGGATGGATGGATGGATGGATGGAATGAAGGATGGGTGATAAATGGATGGATAGAGGGATGGAAGAATGGATGGATGGATGGATGGATGGATGGAACGAAGGATGGGTGATAAATGGATGGATAGAGGGATGGAAGAATGGATGGATGGATGGATGGATGGATGGAACGAAGGATGGATGGAACGAAGGATGATAAATGGATGGAGGGATGAATGGAAGGAAGGATGGAAGGAAGGATAAATGGATGGATGGATAGAGGGATGGAAGGATAAATGGATGAAAGAATGGAATGAAGGATGGATGGAACGAATGAAGGATGGATGGACGGATAAATGGATGGAACGAATAATGAATGGATGGATAAATGGATGGATGCATGGATGGATAGAGGGATGGATGGATAAATGGATGAAAGAATGGAACGAAGGATGGATGGACGGATAAATGGAAGGAAGGATGGATGTATAAATACAGTATATTTGAATATATCTACAGTATATACGGCAGCTGCTGAAGTCTTGGTAATGTTCACAGGTGTTCAGAATGAGTCATGAAGAGATTCGCTGAGCTGTGGGCCTGTCTGCGGTCAGCTTCTGCTTTCTCATCACTACACTATATCTGGAAGCAGATGACCCGAGCGTTTGTGCCACCTGTGTTTACAGTCAGGCATACGGATCGGACACCTACACACCCAGGGGTCCTCGCTTCAGTGCTGGCAGAACAAGCACGCATACTCGTTGTTCTTATAGTTTTTGAGCATAAAGCATGTGAAAGTGTGCAGTAAAAACAATAAATATTTCACACTGTTGTCATGTGATCCATATCGGTTCCGTATTGCATTCACTTGAAGAAAAATAATCTACTCTGTTTTCCTGAATTAACGACTTAATTATCTCAGAATTACAAGATAATTTTTCATGGAAAAAAAGTTTTTGCTCTGTTTTTCTGAATTAACGACTAATTTTTTCATGAGAAAAAAACTTTTTGCTCTGTTTTTGTGAATTAACGACTTAATTTTTCTTGAGAAAATTTTTTTACTCTGTTTTTCTGAATTAACGACTTAATTTTTCATGAGAAAAAATGTTTTTGCTCTGTTTTTCTGAATTAACGACTTATTTTTTCTTGAGAAAAAAGCTTTTTGCTCTGTTTTTCTGAATTAACGACTTAATTTTTCATGAGAAAAACATTTTTTACTCTGTTTTTCTGAATTAATGACTTAATTTTTCATAAGAAAAAATTTTCATTCAGAAAAACAGAGCAAAAAAAATTTCCATGCAAAATTAACTAGTTAATTCAGAAAAACAGAGCAAAAACTTTTTTTCTCATGAAAAATTAACTCATTAATTCAGAAAAACAGAGCAAAAAATGTTTTTCTCATGAAAAATTAACTCGTTAATTCAGAAAAACAGAGTAGATTTTTTTTCTTCAAGTGAATGCAATACGCCTCCGTAGATCCAAAAACGGTTCAAAAAAGTTCCAAAGAACAGCATTTATTTGAAATAGAATTTTTTGTAACATTATAAATGTCTTTACTTGATCAATTTAATACGTCCTTACTGAATAGTTTTGAATGGTAGTGTAAGCCAGATCAGTGTGTGTGTTTTCTAGACTATATTACTGTAAAAATACGAGTGGAATTAACTTTAGTGTTTCAGATCTCGGTCTATAACGGTGTATTGTAACAGTACGGGCGACGTCATTGGAGAAAGTGACTGATTTAAGAGCAGTGTGTGTGTGTGTGTGTGTGTGCTGTACCATCAGTATTTGCCCTCAGGGTCTCATTTCATGGTTTAAAAAAAGATAATGAAAAGCTCTGTGAAAATGGTCTATTAAAACTGTAGTGCAGATCTCCTATTAACACACACACACACTCGAGCTCGACCTCGTTCTGTGTGTCTCCAGAGGATCCAGCGCTTTGACTGGTCAGCACACACACACACACACGTCATACTTGGTGAAGCGGTGCAGATTCGACCCAGGACACCACAGGAGAACAGAGTACAGTGTTTAACTAGTTAATATCAGCAAACGTCCACAGTTGATTCATTTGTATTAAACGTTATGTGTCAACATGCAAATCAGGCAGTATCTAATTAAAATCTACACTAATCTCCAGAAAATAAATCTGAACGTTGGATAAAGTCAGGCTGAAAATTCTTGTTTCATTAGAGTGACAGTTTTTTCCTGACAGGATCTCTTTTTATTACTGTATTTATCAGAAAAAAACTGTTAAGAGTCATGATAAATACATATTCATCATGTGTTTAGGAATAAAATGTTCTATAAAGTTGGCTGAATGATTTATAAAGAAACCTTCAGAATATAAAAGGGAATAAAGCTGTAATGTGGTGTATGTGGCTGTACATTCGTACAATATTTATTACTCTTCGTTAACAAACGACCTTGTAACCAATCAGATCAACGTGTGATCGTCAACCAGTGGATCTCTGAGTGAGAGAGTGGAGGCGGGGCTAATTTACATATTCATAGAACCGTGCATACTAAATGAGGCAAGGGTGTCGAGTTACATTCAAGATATTTAAAGGCAAAAAAGAAAAAAAAAAAGATGTAATTTTGGTGATCAAAGATGAGTTAAGGGATAAATTATTGGCTACAACTTTTCAACATTTTAATAATGCATTAGTAAATATTGAAATTAACATTTTATGTTTCAGAAGTAATGCTAGATAAACTCAGCGTTAATATTTCCCTGTAGTGTGTCTCTCTGCGCTGAGAGGGTGCAGAATAAAGGATTTCTGGGGTTTAACAGACAGGCGGTGACCTCTGACCCCAGTCACTGTGGGGTGTGGTTCCCATAGGCTGGTGTGTGTGTGTGTTCTGCTGTAGCCTTCATTCACTGCACAGTCACGGCCTCTTAATGCAGCTCGCAGTGTGTGATTCAGTGGAGGTGTGATCCGATGACATGTGTGTTTAATGAGGGGCGACGTCTTTGTTGGTCAGACACAATATACCGGCGCTGGAGGATGAGAACGGGCCCGCGTGCAAAATCACCCGAAAATCTGGCACTCTCTGGTTTTCTACCTCTTTCTCAGAGTTAAACTTCTGTTCAGGGCTTTGGTAGTGTAAAAAAGTCCTAGAAAAGAAGTTTATCAATGTCAATTTTATTTCTATAGCAAACTTACTCACAACCTAGGTTGTCCAATGTGCTGCGCAATGTGGATATACAGACAATACAATGTAACTAATAACAAAACAATGCAATGCTACATTTTTCTAAATGTCATAATCATATGATAACTAGTATTCATTACTTCAATAGGCTCATTATATCTGCCTTAAATTATTACATTGTTTTAAATTAATACATTTCTCGCTAACTGTGACTTTGTATACACTATCGGTCAAAAGTTTTAGATCAGTACGATTTTTTATGTTTTTAAATGAAGTCTATTTTGCTCACCAAGGCTGCTTTATTTGATAAAAAAAGTAATATTGTGAAATATTATGACAATTTAAAATGACTGTTTTCTATTTTAATATATTTTAAAATGTAATTTGAAAGCTGAATTTACAGCATCATTATTGTTGCTGATTACACATCAGTTTTCAGTGTCACATGATCCTTCAGAAATCATTCTAATATGCTGATTTTATGCTCAAAAAACATCAATTATTATTTTCAATGTTGAAAACAGTCGTGTACCATTTTCCCCCAAAATTCTATGATGAATAGAAAGTTCAAAAGAACAGCATTTATTTAAAATATAATATTTTCTAACATTACAAATGTCTTTACTGTAACTTTTGATCAATTTAACTCATCCTTGATGAATAAAAGTATTTCCTAATTTATTTCCCCCAAAAATAAAAAATAAATTCTTACTGACCCCAAACTTTTTAAAGGGTAGTGTTTAATGTAACAAAAGCTTTCCATTTCAGATAAAAGCTGTTCTTTTGAACTTTCTATTCATCAAAGAATCCTGAAATAAAAATGTAAAAAACTGTTTTCAACATGGATAATAATCATACATTATTATAATAATTTCTGAAGGATCATGTGACTCTGAAGACTGGAGTAATGATGCTGTAAATTCAGCTTTAATCACAGGAATAAATTACACTTCACTATATATTCACATAGAACAGTGGTTCTCAACTCCAGTGCTCTGCATATTGTGTCTCCCTTATTAAACACACCTGATTCAGATCCTCAGCTCGTTAGGAACTGAATCAGACGAGCTGAGGATCTGAATCAGGTGTGTTTAATAAGGGAGACACACAATATGCAGAGCAGTGGGTCACGAGGACTGGAGTTGAGAACCCCTGACATAGAAAATAGCTGTTTCTGTAATTATGTAATAATATTTCACAATATTACTGTTTTTTTTTTTTTTATCAAATAATTGCAGCCTTGGTGAACAGAAGAGACTTCTTTTAAAAACATAAAAATCTTACCGATCTAAAACTTTTGACCGGTATGTACATTTCTGGGACACATAACTTATAACCTCTAATGACTGTAAATTGTAATGTGGACTCGACTCGTGCTCTTTCTGTAAAGCTGCTTTGAATCGATGTGTGTTGTGAAAACGCTACACAAATAAATGTGAACTGAATTGTTCCAGCTGTGATAATGTCGTCACACACCAGATCACAGTGCTCCCCGTTTAACAAACGGTGTGTGAAAGCACAGATGGGTTAGAAACTGCAAATCATGGTTTCCACAGAAATATGAAGCGGCACAACTGTTTTCAACACTGATAATAATCATAAATGCATCAGATCCTCGTATTAGAGTGATTTCTGAAGGATCATGTGACACTGAAGACTGGAGTAATGATGCTGAAAATACACTTTACTATATATTCACATAGAAAACAGTTATTTTAAAGTATAATAATTCTAATGTTTTTACTGTATTTTTGAAGCCTCTGTAATCATAAAGGACTTTAAAAAACAATTTTAAAACACGAATGAAATTCGGTTTGCTGCTTCTCAAACAAGTTTTACAAACTGCTCAAATATTAAAGTCGGAGATCTCTGAACTCAAACATTTCTCAGCAAATCCCTCTAAAGATCTGACGATCTGAGCTGCTATACACACTTATTTATTTATTTGTGTTTCTTTGTCTTCTGAGGTATTTTAGCAGCAACATCTCAGTCAAAGTCGATACTTCAATCAAACAGAATTACATTAAAAACGTAATTAAGTCTCATTAGCTTTGTCTCGTATTTAAAAAGATCTCAGACGCAATCAGACACACACACACAAATACATCCACCTGCTGTTAATGTTTAAGTGTCTATCTAATACAGATCAGCTCTCAGACACACTTATATTCCCCCAGTCTCTCACACACACACACACACACACATCCAGACAGTCTGAAAGTGCCAACTAGACACCCTCCACCCCCAAAACACACACACAAACACACACACGTCTACATATTCAAACTGTCGTTCAGCTCTATTTTGCCTACAGATGTTTACACACATCTGTCAGTCAAAGTCAAGTGTGTGTGTGTGTGTGTGTGTAAATATAAATAGTGTTTGTGTGTATATATAGACAGATAGACTTTAAAGGCTAGACAGATTTATAAAGTTAAAATTAGACAACCCTATAACAAATGCTTATGACATAAAATGCCAGTTTGATATAAAACATTATTCCGGGTGTAGATATATTCATGAGGAGACGTGATGTTGAAGATGTTGAAGATGGTGTGTTTGATCTTCTGTTAAGATGAAGTGGAGCTGTTGACCCTGATCTCCCCAAAATAATGATGTCTGAGTCTACACACACACACACACACACACACCAACGACCTCTGTGTCTGTCTATAGGCTCAGGTCACTGCACAGTCTGTCTGGCCGAACACACACACACACACACACACACACACACACACACACACACACACACACACACACACACACACACACACACACACACACACACACACACTCTCTGTCTGGTTTCCGAATGTGACCTTTGGATCCGGGGCAAATTCTGTGTCGAGACCCCCTGAGACCCAAATAACACGACCCACGGGACAATACACACACACACACACACACACACGACTTATTGTAGAAATAGCTAACTGAATACCTGCATCCATTTTTTGTAGGGGTGTGTATAATATTTAATGCTGTCATTTTATCTGTATGAATCATATATAAATACTAAAACAGAAACATAATAATGGACTGATGTTGTTTTTATGCTCTTTTCCACAGTAAAGATGCAAATGACAAACTAAGTTGATCTGACCTGATGATGAGATCCTCTGTCGCCCTGAAGATTCACTGATGTCACTTCCTGTGACGCTGAACATGAATATAGCGTCACCTGTGGACTATAGTGCTGAGGGAAAGAAACACAGGCCATCAGAAACAAGCTGCTCTGGAGCACACACACACACACACACACACACACACACAGGTAAGTGAAACTAAAAATGCACATGCTGTTATTTTGGTAAACATGCTTAACAGCTGAATGTGATCGATTCTATATTACACACAAACACACTGTATGAATGATAAAATCTGTAAATGAATATTTTAATAACATGTTGTGGACCTGTAATGTAATGACCCACAGAAGCTTTAATTCACCTGATTCAATAAATAATACTAAAATGAGCTATTAAATATCAGTAAAGCTGTAATTTATCATTTAATCCTGAATATGTGATATTAAATAAAGAATCTGCTTATGTTATTATCTCTGTCTGGTGTGAGTATTTAACATTGTGGTTTATGTTATTATGTATAGTGTGTTTAATACATTTGTAGTGTGTTTGCTTAGTGCATTTTTCTTTACAATAAATGACACTTGGTTTAATATTCTGTGACGCTGAACTTTTATTATGTAATTTCAGCACATACTTACTGCTTGATATTGCAATGACATTCCCACATTTGTAAATCATGTCAGGGTGTTGAGAGAGTTTTTCAGCATATATGCAGATGTTGAATATATATCTCATCTGGTCTGTTAGTTTGGTGTTGTAATACACACACAGTAAAACGATTTATCAGGCAGTAAGTGTGCTGAAATTACATAATAAAAGTTGAGAGTTTCAGTCTCAGTCTACACCTGAAAGTCCTCAATGTTTATAGTTTATTCATTAACAACCAAGTCATTAAGATTGGATATATATACACTGAAATAAATAATGCATAAAATGAGCAGAAATAACAGAAATGGCCCAACACACACACGCGCGAAAAAGAAACTGTACGTCACTTACCATTTCTCTAGTCAGCCGCAAAGCTTTGATCCGCGTCTGTCAATCATCCTTCAATCCGCCGTTTCATTGCCGCTTAAACTTTCTTTTACTGTATATGATGAACTCCTTCAAGAGTCGGACACTCAAACTGTGTTTACTGTCTCCAGGCCATGACAACATCTTTACAGAAAACTTCGAAAATCGAGATAAACTTCGACCAAACAAAAACAGACTCCAATCATAGAGATTCCAATAATACGGCGTGGCCTGAGGGGCTTCCGTAGAACATTTTTAAAAACATCCCTTGGTGAACACTTGATTGAATATCACATATTGCAATATTATCGGATATTATCATTCACATATATCAAATACACGTATCTGAATATAAGACAATATATTAGATTAAAAACTAAAGGGTTAATTAGGCCTATTTGCATGTGCATTAATATTTTAAGCTTATTCAGATTTTTTTAAATGATATTTTATGTGTTTAATGTATTATAGACTAATTGTGTGATGTACTGATTTCCAAATAAATCTGTTCTCATGTATTTTGGCGCTTTAAATGGAATAATAAAGATAATTTAACTTGTGGACACGCCCCTTTACGACATCCACCAGTCAGCTGGTTCCATGACTGTGTCGTCATTTCCTGTGAAATATAATATAATTGAAAAACATATCTGCCTGTCTGTCTGTCTGTCTGTCTATCTATCTATTTATCTATCTGTCTATCTATCTATCTGGCCACAGTCAACTTGTTATTGAACATTTTCCTGATTGTGTGTGTTTCTTGTGAAGTGTGTAGTGTTGTGATGTGGTGTTCGCAGGAGCTGAGGCTGTAGATCAGCATGAACACACTCCAGCTTCATCAGGCTGTGCTCTACATTATTCATGAGCTATTTGAATACACGCAAATACAGCGCCAGGTACCCATGGCAACGACCGGTGACCCCGCCCCCAGCCGGCATCAGCACCAATCAGCATCAGCCCTGCGTGTCTGCGCGTCTCAAGATCAGTCTCATTCAACAACGGGAAATAAACATTCAACAACGATTCAATATTCAACAAATGCATATTAGTATGAGTTTTAGAATATGTAGTTGAGGTTCTTAAAACTTCGGTTAACCTATAACACTTTAATTAAATATTATCAGTAAAAAATGAAATATACCGGGTTTGTTTATCAGGTCAAGCAGGGCATCGACACACTCGGGATTCGGATGATCCAGGATCAGGTCTGTAGCGCCATCTAGCGGTGAACACATCTGATCCCGTGTTCAAATGTTTTGAAATCAAATCTGATAAAACTGTTTAAAATAACCGGAATTATCATAATGTGATTATAATGAATTTAATGTTTTTGAAAGAGTTTATTTTACTCACCAAGCCTGCATTTATTTGATTAAAAAATACAGTTAAAGCAGTGAAATATTATCATAATGAAAAATAACTGTTTTCAAAGTGTAATTTATTCCTGTGTATTTTCAGCATCATTACTCCAGTCTTCAGTGTCACATGATCCTTCGGAAATCACTCTAATATGATGATTTGACGCTCAATAAACATGATTATTATCAATGTTGAAAACGGCTTCATATTTTTGTGAAAACTGTGATACATTTTATTTTCAGGATTCTTTGATGAATAGAAAGTAAAAAAGAACAGCATTTATTTGACATCTTAACATTGTAGATGTCTTTACCGTCACTTTGGATCAATTTATTGCGCCCTCACTGAATACAATATTAATTTCTTTCAAACTTTTGATTTGTAGTGTAAATAAAGCAGGAAGTTCAGTACATGCTCTATATGATGTCATGTAGAAGAGATCGGGGCAAGTTGTCACAGGGTCTGTATCTTATTAACTATCAGATTTTGAATCAAAAGCATAAAACACGTTTTTGTCAGAATAATTTGTGTGCATTCTTTCCTTCAAACTAAAATAAATATTATTTTAATATTGGCTGTTGGCTATAAATGCAATTAAAGCACACTGACATAAAGATAAGAGCCTATATAAAAGGAGATTTGAACTGTTCTCAGGATCTTCTATATTTTGTAGTTAAAAAAGTTAATTAATTACAATGAATGTTGTGCACAATGGTTTGATATTATGTGCGCAACCCTCAGTACATTCATGATTTCCCCCGTTTTAAGTCCCCCCCCCCGTTCAGAGACACGAGCATCGGTTCAGAGACACGAGCTTCGGTTCAGAGACACCGAGCTTCGCTTCAGAGACACGAGCATCGGTTCAGAGACACGAGCATCGGTTCAGAGACACGAGCTTCGGTTCAGAGACACCGAGCTTCGGTTCAGAGACACGAGCATCGGTTCAGAGACACGAGCATCGGTTCAGAGACACGAGCTTCGGTTCAGAGACACCGAGCTTCGGTTCAGAGACACGAGCATCGGTTCAGAGACACGAGCATCGGTTCAGAGACACGAGCTTCGGTTAAAAAAAAAAAAAAAAAAGACACGAGCTTCGGTTCAGAGACACCGAGCTTCGAACTTATTTGTGTCTGTGTATTTTGTTGTACTTTTTTCCTTACATATGTGTTTGTATATGTTGCTTTAATGTTTAATAAAAAATAATAATAATAAAAAAAGACACCGAGCTTCGGTTCAGAGACACGAGCTTCGGTTCAGAGACACGAGCATCGGTTCAGAGACACCGAGCTTCCGTTCAGAGACACGAGCTTCGGTTCAGAGACACGAGCTTCGGTTCAGAGACACGAGCATCGGTTCAGAGACACCGAGCTTCCGTTCAGAGACACGAGCTTCGGTTCAGAGACACGAGCTTCGGTTCAGAGACACGAGCTTCGGTTCAGAGACACGAGCTTCGGTTCAGAGACACCGAGCTTCGAACTTATTTGTGTCTGTGTATTTTGTTGTACTTTTTTCCTTATATATGTGTTTGTATATGTTGCTTTAATGTTTAATACAAAATAATAATAATAAAAAAAAGACACCGAGCTTCGGTTCAGAGACACGAGCTTCGGTTCAGAGACACGAGCATCGGTTCAGAGACACCGAGCTTCCGTTCAGAGACACGAGCTTCGGTTCAGAGACACGAGCTTCGGTTCAGAGACACGAGCTTCGGTTCAGAGACACGAGCTTCGGTTCAGAGACACGAGCATCGGTTCAGAGACACCGAGCTTCCGTTCAGAGACACGAGCTTCGGTTCAGAGACACGAGCTTCGGTTCAGAGACACGAGCTTCGGTTCAGAGACACGAGCTTCGGTTCAGACACACCGAGCTTCGGTTCAGAGACGGTTCAGCTGCTGCTTTATGCTGCCCTCTAGAGGAATCGATCAAAACACAAATTCAAGATTCATTGATTCCTTTACTATGTCTAAAACCCAGACACGCACATGCACATGTGTGTGTGTGTTCAGACAATATTAATAAATGATAGGGAGAAAAAGGCTTGATTATAATATCATTAGTTTATTTGGCACAAATCTCTTCGATTTACAAACAAGTCTTGAACCCAGACGAGTCATTTTAGCGCATGAGATTCGCTCTATAAACACAATAGAATCAACTTCACAATGAATCGCACCAGTGATTCTTCTCCGTGACCGTGACATCAAAATGCGCCTGAATTTATAAAACACAAGTTTGCACAATTAATCGTCGAGTTGCTTCAGGTCAATCTCAGTGTTTTATTAGGAGTCCCGGATGTTTAAAAGCCATTTAATGCCATTTATTAGATTATACTCATTGTGCTTGAGCGTCGTGTGATTGTCAGGTTAGTAGGAATGAGATGATAACCGTGAGGAAATACAACAGCCCCAAGAAGCATAATAAACATTTAAAATGTCACTATGAGATATTAAAATATCAAAGGTGTCATTTTTTTTGTAACAAGCTTGAAATGATAAAACAATTAGATTCGGATCTAATGAATCACATTAACTGAAGTGAACATATTTTCTGGAGTCACTGTATAATTCAAATATTTCAATATTCATCCAAAGACAAAATATACTTGTGAGTCCAGTAGTTTAATAATTACAAAGCTGTCCACAGCAAGAGTAAACACAGCAATGGTAGAAGACCGGATGTGATTTGTTCTTGAATTAGCTGAATATTGGTGAATTACTGGAGTTAGTAACACTGTTTTGTCCCTCTGTAAGGGATGATGATGAAGTTCATGTTTTGTTTCTCTCTCCAGGCACTTGGGAGCTACACACACAATAACTGCACATTCATACATGTGCAAAACACACACACACATCATTTTACTATCCTGTCCTGGATCAGCGATAAAGAGTAAAAGCGGGTGAATCTCATGAAGAGATGACCAGCTCATATTTCACCCCAAAATAATAAAAAAATATTTATGTAACACTTTATATTATACATTATTCAAGTATTTTAATGTATCTTATAATGCATTGCATCATGAATAATTGACCTCATCTCTAATACTGAACAATTCATTATTACACCTCTAAAAATAAAAAAAATATTTCAAATTGAACAAGAAATCTGCAAATATTCTAATGCATCATAATGTACATTATGGCTATCTTTATAATGAATTAAACATTAAGTAAAGTGTTTTTATGTTTTTACAATATTGCAGGTAGGGATGTTTATTTTTAAATAAATTAAAATAACAAATAAATTCAAAACAACAAATACTACGATAAAGCATACATTCAATTATACTTTTAAATAATATATAATTAGGGAAAAAAAGTGTTTAAGTGATGTGCTTTGCTTTTTTTAAATTGAAAATCAGAAAACAAAATACTACCATAAAATATACCCATAATTTGAGGTAAAATGTGTGTTATTGCCGTGTCAAAATAAATAAATCTCACTGGGCCTAAATCAGGCTGCATGCAATTAATGTAAAATCTTATTTCAAATATTATACGAATCTTTTGCATTTCAGAGTGAAAAATGACCTGATCATTTTCACGAGTCTCACCCTGATATGAAAGATCGCTGTAAACTCGACGTGTGTCTGTATTTCCATCAACACACTCCAACTGTGACCCCAGGAACACATTCAGTCGGTATTGCACTTACAGGACGTTCAGTGTGTGATGGCGGGATGTACATTCAGCGTGTCTCTGTACCAAACACACACACACACACTCGAAACACAAAACGCTTGCATCAGAAATCAAAAGCTAAACAACTTTTTCTCATTGGCAGCATATTCTCAGGTTTAAAAAAGGGGTAACACTTTACAATAAGGTTCATTAGTTCACATTAGTCAACACGAACTAAGAATGAGCAACACTTCTACAGCATTTATTAATCTCAGCTAATATTCATTTCAAAATTTACTAATAAGTGTATATTTGTTAACATTAGTTAATGCAAAACATTAACAAAGATTAATTAACACATGCATTGCTCATTGTTAGCAAATGAACCTTATAGTAAAGTGTTACCAAAGAAATAAACTAAACTTGTTCTGTTCATCTTACGTCGGGTCTCTACGCTGCTACCGCGCGCTGTAGTTGAACTGCTGAAACTTGCGCAGCAGGATCTGCGAGAGGTCAAAGGTCATGAAGCTGATGCCGACCGCGATGGGCCCTTTGACCCAGTTCATGCTCAGGCCCTTGTAGAGTCCTCGGATCACGCCCTCCTCGGCCACGATGTCCCTCATGGTGCCGGAGATGGTGCCGTACGTGTGTCCGGTGACCCCGGCCGTCTGCATGCGTCTGCGCACCACGTCCAGCGGGTACGAGGAGGACTGACCCGATCAGACCCGCGCACGCGCCGAACGCCAGACGCTCGTATGAGTACGGCTGAGAGCGACCCGTGTGCTCTGAAACACGAGAGGAGAGACCCGTTACTGAGGGTTACACAGGAAACAGTAAACATGCAGGCAAATAAAACGGTCACACTTCACAACAAGGTTTACTAGTTGAACAATAACAAAAAAGTGCACAGGGAGTTCAGTCAGATCTTTGCTGGCCTCACTCTCACACACTCACCCTCACGCACTCTCTCACACACACACACACACTCTCTCTACCTGCGTGAACTTTCTTCAGCGTCTCGTATGTAAAGAAGCTGATTCCTGCGTACGGCACGACGCCGAGGATGGTGGGAGTGAAGCCCCTGTAGATAGTCTTCAGTCCCTCCTCACGAGAGATGCGCACGAACACGTGCATGATGTTACTGTACCTGAGGACCAATGACATCAGCACACAGTGACATCACACTCTCACTCTTTACAGCAGTTGCTGCCTTCGTAAACACCCAAGGGTGCCTCAAGACCACAAAACCAGCATTAAAAAACATCAGAAAATCAAGAAGTTTTCTAAGTTTCTATTTCTTTTTTTTTATGGGAATCCATGCGACCCCAATGGATGAATCAAAGTCTTATAAAGCGAAAAGACAGTGTGTAAGAAAAATACTTTTTAAACTATAAATCAATGCTTCTGGTCTCCTGTGCTACGTGTTGTGATGTTTGCATCTCGCACAAAAGCTCAAAACAGGTTTCAGTCACGGGTCACCCGTATGATCGCTCATACGACAGCAGACCAGAAGCAAGAGTGAAAGTGCAGACATCTGTTATTCGATTTTTTCTTGTTATGTATCAACACTTTTCTGGAATGATTCGAGTTCTTATCGTTTTTCTAAAGTTAATATGAACTGTATTTCGCGCTTTAAAGACGTTATTTGTCTTTTTTAAAACCAAAACAAATCTTTATAATCTACTGTTTTATCCTTTAGTTTCAGGTTTCTAAAGAAAATACAAACTTTTACAGATTTATTATGTGAACTAGAATATTTAATCAAATCACTAAGAATAATATTTTTTTTTACTTATTTTTTAAGAAATATGATGATATGATAGTGCAAACACAAATTTTTAAAAAATAATTAAACAGAAAAGAATAAATTATTGCTTCTGGACTTTTAAAAAAAATTGTTTTATTATTATTAGGGCTGTCAAATGATAAATCATGATTCATCACATCCAAAATAAAAGTTTTTGTTTACATAATATATGTGGGTGCACTGTGTATAATTATTTTGTATACATATAAATACACACACATGCATGTATATTTAAGAAAAAATTATTATTTATATATAAAATAATTACATTTTTATATAATATAAATTATATATACAGTATATACATGAAAATATTTCTTAAATATATACAAGCATGTGTGTGTATTTATATATATAAAATAATTATACACAGTGCACCCACATATATTGTGTAAACAAAAACTTTTATTTTGGATGTGAT
Source organism: Hybognathus amarus (assembly GCA_030378365.1). Lineage (NCBI taxonomy): Eukaryota > Metazoa > Chordata > Actinopteri > Cypriniformes > Leuciscidae > Hybognathus > Hybognathus amarus. The sequence goes on along the minus strand of JAQIUQ010000384.1, from coordinate 151,287 downwards.
TAATCATGATTAATCATTTGACAGCCCTAATTAATATTACTTAAAGAGATGGAAGAGATGGATTATTTTGTTTGTGTTTTTCTGAAGAAAGAAATTAATATACATCGGGATGGCATGAGGGCGAGTAAATGATGAAAACTTTTCATTTAATTTTTAAAAAGGTTAATTTTGATCCTTTTTCCCCTTTAAGATATATAGATGAAACGTCTTACATTTCCTTGGGTGTGACGGCCATGCGTGCGCGGACCATGTCCAGCGGGTACGTGATCATGGCCGCCGTCGTTCCCGCATCGAACCCGCCAGCAGCCGCGGCACAGGCGGCAGAGCTCTGGAAAACAGGACACTTTCACCATTAAATATAGTTGTGGGATCTGTGACATTTGCATATACATTTGCATATCGACTGCCTCCAGAGCAAGACATCGACCAATAGATTCACATCATCGCATCATAGGCCCCGCCCACCCTTGGGAAACGCCTATCATTTGCGTACACTGGATATGAGCGTTGAATCGTGTCAAAAGCATTATAATTAATGACGCTGTCTACACTGGATACAGCAAACATTCACCTTATGTTCACACGCTCGAGTCTGTCGAGAACAGGACGAATGGAAGCGTAAGAAACATTCGTTTTGCTCGTCCAGCTCATTTCTGTAGACTCCAGACGGATCCCAGCATCAGAGACAAGTGGATGGTTTACTTTAATGGCATCCCAGATCGTGTTGGAGGATCATATGTTTAGGGCCCTATAAAATCCATTTATTTTTTCCCAAATTCCATTGTTTTTTCCGTTTTTAATTTCTAGCAAATTCCGTTTTTTTCCATTTTAATTTTTGGAAATTAATTTTTTTTACCCTTTACTGTTATTTTAGTTGTAAAAAGAGTGTGCTTTTTATTCCGTGATCATGGAAATTATAGGGCCCTACATTATGTTGGTTTAATTTCTCATTTGTAAGAATAAACGAATAAATGTAAAAGTGCAGTGGTGAAGCACCAGTGACTCACTTGCCCTGGAAGCCGTAATGCTGTCCCAGAATCCTCTTGTACTGCTCATGTGCGCAGAACTGGATGGCAGCGTATGGAATGACGCGCACCATAGTGGCCGAGTTTCCCCTCCACAGGCTCAAGAGCCCATCCTTCAGATATGTGCGGTAAATTAACCTGTACGCCTCCTGGAAATGACATGCATTTTATTGAAATGTATTATTCACGTGTATATCAGTTCATGCATTCCTAGGAAATCGAACCCATGATGTTGGTGTTGCAAGCGGGTTAGGGTTTGAGCTGTTTGAGCTACAGGAATACAAACATGCCATTCATCACAAAATATATGAAGTCATCTGCAGACTGACAGATAAATGTATATGCAAAACCACTGACATGTTAGCGCAGAAAAAAAATGCTTTACATTGAAAAGTAAAACACTCACCTTAGCGGAGAATCTATTCGAACGACACTGAAAGGAGAAGATGAAGAGAAATATTTAGAGTTTCCCTGTTTAATCTAGCTAAAGACAACTTTTCAGCAATAAATGAACAAGAAACTATGGAATCTTGTTTCCGCCACTGAATAAAAAAAACAATTGCCACATATGAAGTCAGAATTGTGAGAAATAGTCACAATTGCAAGAAATAAAAGACAGAATTGAGACAATTCTGACTTCACAACATAATTGTGAGTTTATATCTCGAACTTCTGACATCTTTCTCAGAATTGTGAGATATAAAGTCGCAATTGCGAGTCATCAGGCCAATTCTAAGGGGAAAAAGAGACGTAACTTTTTTCCACTCAAAATAGTTTATATCTCACATTTCTGACTTTACAACATGCGATTTCAACTTTATATCAATCAATTCTGACTTTATATCATGCAATTTCTGACTTTATATCAATCAATTCTGACTTTATATCTCACATTTCTGACTTTATATCTCACAATTCTGACTTTATATCAATCAATTCTGACTTTATATCTCGCAATTTCGACTTTATATCAATCAATTCTGACTTTATATCTCACAATTTCTGACTTTATATCTCACAATTTCTGACTTTATATCTAATCAATTCTGACTTTATATCTCACAATTCCTACTTTATATCTAATCAATTCTGACTTTATATTCAATCAATTCCGACTTTATATCTCACAATTCCTGACTTTATATCTATCAATTCTGACTTTATATCTCACAATTCCGACTTTATATCTCATCAATTCTGACTTTATATCTCACATTTCTGACTTTATATCTCATAATTCTGACTTTATATCTCATCAATTCTGACTTTATATTTCAATTCTGACTTTATATCTCATAATTTTGACTTTATATCTCATAATTTCTGACTTTATATCTCACAATTCTGACTTTATATCTATATTTCTGACTTTATATCTCATCAATTTCTGACTTTATATTTCATCAATTCTGACTTTATATTTCACAATTCCTACTTTATATCTCACAATTCTGACTTTATATCTCATAATTCTGACTTTATATCTCATAATTTCTGACTTTATATTTATCACAATTTCGACTTTATATCTCATAATTTCTGACTTTATATCTCATAATTTCTGACTTTATATCTCACATTTCTGACTTTATATCTCACAATTTCTGACTTTATATCTTATAATTCTGACTTTATATCTAATCAATTCTGACTTTATATCTCACAATTCTCGACTTTACATCACGCAATTTCGACTTTATATCTAATCAATTCTGACTTTATATCTCATAATTCCGACTTTATATCTCACAATTCTGACTTTTATATCTATCAATTCTGACTTTATATCTCACAATTCTGACTTTATATCTCACAATTCTGACTTTATATCTCATAATTTCTGACTTTATATCTCGCAATTCTGATTTTATATCTCACAATTTCTGACTTTATATTATCACAATTCTGACTTTATATCTCACAATTCTGACTTTATATCTCACAATTCTGACTTTATATCTCACAATTTCTGACTTTATATCTCACAATTTCTGACTTTATATCTATATTCTGACTTTATATCTCACAATTTCTGACTTTATATCTCACAATTTCTGACTTTATATCTCACAATTTCTGACTTTATATTTCGCAATTTCTGACTTTATATCTCATATTTCTGACTTTATATTTATCAATTTCTGACTTTATATCTCACAATTTTGACTTTATATCTCACAATTCTGACTTTATATTCACAATTTCTGACTTTATATATCTCATAATTCCTGACTTTATATCTCACAATTTCTGACTTTATATTTCACAATTTCTGATCTTTATATCTCACAATTTCTGACTTTATATTTCACAATTTTGACTTTATATTTATAATTCTGACTTTATATCTCACAATTTCTGACTTTATATTTCGTAATTTTCTGACTTTATATCTCACAATTTCTGACTTTTATATATTTACAATTTCTGACTTTATATTTCACAATTCTGACTTTATATCTCACAATTTACTGACTTTTATATTTTACAATTTTGACTTTATATCTCGCAATTTCTGACTTTTATATCTCACAATTCCTGATCTTTATATTTCTCACAATTATGACTTTATATTCTCGCAATTCATGACTTTATATACTTCATATTTCCAATTATGACTTTATATCTCAATTTCTGACTTTATATCTCGCAATTCCTGACTTTATATCTCGCAATTATGACTTTATATCTCACACATTTTATGACTTTATATTTATTCGCAATTTCTGACTTTATATCTCGCAATTCTGACTTTATATTTCGCAATTCTGACTTTATATCTCGCAATTCTGACTTTTTATCTCACAATTCTGACTTTTTAACATGCAACTGCGACTATATCACGCAATCCTGAATTTATATCACGCAATCTGAATTTATATCACACAATACTGAATTTATATCTTGCAATTGTGACTTTATATCTCGCAATTCTGACTTAATAAAACACAATTCTGACTTTGTATCTCGCAATTGTGACTTTATATCATGCAACTGCGACTATATCACGCAATTCTGACTTTATATCCCACAATCCTGAATTTATATCACGAAATTTTTACTTTATAAAACGCATTTGTGACTTTATAACACGCAATTGTGACTTTTTATCTCGCAATTCTGAATTTATATCTCAAATTCTGACTTTATATCTCGAATTCTGAATTTATATCACGCAATTTATATCTCGCAAATTTTGAATTTATATCTCAAAATTCTGAATTTATATCTCGCAATTGTGAGAAAAAAAATGCCCGAATTGTGAGATAAAAAGTCGCAATTACCTTTTTTATTTTTCATTAAGTGGCGGAAACAAGCTTCCATAAGAAACAAAGCACGAATATGAATTCCTGTGAAATATTTATTGTGCAACTACAAGGTTTAGTTACAAAACGAAGGGATTATATTCGTACATCGTCATTCTTCAAAAAGTCTGAATGTCGTTGCATCGAATCTGTACAAGTCTCAAATCCTGCAGGATCTTTTCTCAGTGCGACATTAACGACTACTGAGATCTTACATTGTGACGTAGCTTACAGCCATGATCATGTTCATATAGTCTGACAAGCAACAATCGTAAAGGACCATGATAAATCGCAGTGTGCACCCGGCATTAAGTGTATTTTAAGTGTTTAAAATACTTTAGTGCCCTGCAAATGTGTAGTCAGTCACTCAAGGAGGGTTAATAAGAGTTCTTCTTGCCTTGGAAGATAATCTTGGTTCGATCCAGTGGAGCGACAGCAGTTTTAGCCACGGCTCCTGCTAACGCCCCCGAGAGCAGAGAGTTCAACACCGAGCGACCCTGTTTAAAGCCCTACACACACACACACCAGATTAGTTATGATTCATGAATAATGTCACGTAAAACCAAATAAATACCTTAATCCACATCATCTAATAGTTAAACAAACCCAGTGTTAATCAGTACACATGTCCAGGCATGACCACATACTGTGTTTCTGGGAAGGACTCAAACTTTCCCTCTAATCTTTATAAAGCAGAACAGGTTTCTATTCACGCTCTTAATCCGTTTCCACACACAGACACATGACCTGAATACCAGTTTTATTTATCAAACCTCAAGTCCCAGCATGCCGATCGACTGAATGATACAGACTACAGATTAATCTGTCCCTGATCATCATAATATGAAGGATCTAACATTATCCTGTACCTTACAGAAGCAATTAAAAATTTAATTAGTATAAAAATTATTAAATGCATGCACAATTATGCATGAGCTCTATAAATATCGCAAATGTATCTTATAAAGCTCATGGATAATATTGCATGCATTTTTTTATAATTTTGCCTCTAATTTCATCCCATATTATGACAATTTCAGATGATATTAATGATTATATATCAATATTGCAAAAAATATATATTATTATTACATATTAAAAATATAAAAATGGCTAAAAGGTAATATTTGTTAATTGCACCAAGTCAGAATGTGATTTCAATAAATTGTTCCTTTCTAATCTGGACACTTTAACCTGTGACCGAGATGACTGATGGGATTTACTGTACACAAGACAATCAGAAACCCACATGGAAATAAAAATAATGCAAAATAATGAATGACGGTCATGATAATAACTATAATAACAGATAACTGAAATAGAAACTGACTCTTATTCTAAATATAGAACGTGTATGACATTATTGTGAGCATGAAATAGTCCCACGTTTCTGGAAAATTCTGGATTAAATAAAAATAGAATTACAGTTCAAGAGGTCAAAGTGCAAATACAGGCTGTGGTTAAACATGACATGCAGTTTATATATTCACATTATAACACACTCAAGTGTCTTTTGTTATTATAAAACATTCATTACAAATGCTACTTTATGCATTGCTGGTACTGGAACACTTTTGACCAATCAGAATACAGGAACAAGACTACATTAAACATTAAAGCACACAGTGACTCTACAGAAGAGTGAGCCATTGAAGAAAACACTGGAAAATACTACGTTTATCTAGAGATAGAGACGACGAGGAACTTTCTTCCGACGGATATTTGATCACAGCTGAACCCATGACTGAAGCTCTCAGTACACTTGTAAATAGATGATGAGGTCACACACTTTCCACTGATAAAATGGACAAACCGTCCATTTAAACGGGTATTAGATGTTTGATATGCAGATTTCGAAGGCCTCTAAATGATAAAAACTTTGATTAAAGACCTGTTGCATATAATCTCATACAGTCCTTCTGTCGTCTGATTCACAGTTCACTTTTTAGCAAGTCAAAAGCCACTAGGCTCATTGATTTCATTACAAGCATCAGAACATCATCTAACGTTTTGTACATATAAATATAAAAAGTTTGGGCCTCTGAATAAAACAGAGCTGTTTTTCCTCCATATTCTCATTATTTCAGACTATTTGAGCCATAAAAGCCTGATGCATCAACAAAAAACACATATGCAATTTTAGTATTTTGTCTAAAGTTTCAGTAAACTGTTAATAGAGGGTTAATCTCAACTTTGAGTAATTCATTTGTGGTTTGACTTCCTGTAGACTGTAAACAGTGATGCTTTCCCAATAAATCTGCTGTTCTTCCTGTTGCACAAATAAAGAGACGCCTGACAAACCGGTTTTTACATCTGCATTCTTTAACAACACAATTAACCCTAAAACTGTATTCTGGACAAATGTGGGCAAAATAGTTTTGATTTATTTTTAAATCTTATAGATATTTTAATAAATCTTGTATTTGGGTCAAAAATGGGCACCTATAGAAATGATAGAAAAACAGTCATTTAGAGCTAAAAATAAAATACAGTAAAAATAAGACACCAGGTGACAGCAAGCAAAGGTTTTAGCTCTAAGAACTTATAGGAATGATATTTTAATGAAGTTAAAGAAATTAACTAAATAAAACTACATCGTAATTAATTTACAATTTACACCATAAATGGATAGACAAAACTTTATCGAAGACAGTGATGTATAACATTTATAATAAATAAAAATCAGGATCACACCTGAGTCCTCTGTGCCCACATTTGTCCACAATTACAGGATTAAGGGCTATAAAGTGAATACGGTTTGAGGGCTACAGTGAATTGATATGGTTACTGTGCAATAATTTCTACAGAACAGAATTCACAGGCCTGAATCCTCACAAATAAAGTCACACGGCTTCAGAATGACATGAGGACGAGTCAATACATTTAAAATGTGAACGTAACCCTTGTGCTGTGTTGAAAACCCTGCAACACCTTTGGTGTTCCTGGTATTTTATAATAAATATTGCTTGTAAATATCTAGTTATGCTTTATCATCACCAAGAATTGGATTCAGTCTTTTGTGTCCAAATTTTTTTTAATTCAATGAGCACAGGTTTTGTATTTTATGCTTTACTGGAGCTTATGCACCTCGGTTAGAGTGAAAAAGGCATTATTTGTGGATAAATGTCAGTATTCAACATAATATCGGGAAAATGAGCACAGTTTATCAAACTACAACAAAAACGACTGCGCTTTAATGTTTAACCAGGAAGTTTGTTGTCAAATACTTTTATTTTGTACAAAATGAAACTGTTAATTGTTATCTAAATGTACAGATGTATTTGATTTAATATTGGCAAAATAACCCACTAATAATTTTTTTGGGTCAAACATTTTGGCTCATTAGGGCAAATAAAGGAGGGATCAATCAGAGCCAAAAAGAAATACAAAACCTGCGATTATTGAAAGAAAACAAGTTGACAAAAAGGCCGAATCCAATATTTGGTGAGTAATAATGAGTGATTTATACAAAAAAATGTTGTAGGCTGGTCATTTTTGAAGTGCAACAAGGTGAGGGGGCAAAAAAAAAAGACAAAATAACACTTTTCAAGTTTCAGTAGTCAATGTTATTTCAGCAGAAAAAACTAAATGACACGAACACAACCAATCAGTCGGAACCAAATGGTGCGATCTGACTGGCTGCTCTCTGCTGTGGGCGTGTCCAGAAGTGAGTGTTCTTACCTCTGATTGGCTGGCGGCGGGCGTGGCAGCACTTCACCCGGTGCCAGCGCCCCCTGGCGCTCCTGAACAGCATTACCCATGCCAACCTGATCCATTCATACACGCCAGCACAGCGGGGCTCGCCGGCCGACACACTCACACCACACCTGGAGACACACCAGATTAATATTACAAACAAATTTGTACCAAAACAAATAATTTCAAAATCTAAGGTTGCGCTAAAAATATCATTATCCGTCAGCTGGGAAATTTCCTTCATGTTCTCGTGTTCAGACTACAAGAGAATAACGTAACGCTTGGTGTTTTAATGTGATGTTCAATCGCTGAAATCTATTCCTCCTGATTGTTATTATATTTTTTTGTATTCCGCAGTACCATTATGAGGCATTATTGATGCACGATACATCCATTTTTAATGTTATCGGCCCGATAAGAAAATTTGGCTGATATCTTAAAGCTGATAAATAAGGTATTATTTCCTTCAGATAAGACACTGTTCAACATGATGTTTTTAAATTGCTTGAAATATGTTTGTCATATTGGCTTGATAAAATTATAATGAGGACATGGTGAGACTTGTTTTTGTAATCAGGCTCTCAAAAAGTATATACAATTTGGATTTAGATTTATCGGCCGATATATCGGTTATCGGTTTTCAAATGTAAAGAATTATCGGTGCCAAAATGTGAATATCGGTGCATCATTACTGGACATCTGTGTTCTGCTCTGCTAAATTTATATTAGATCACATTAATATTTCACTGAACTGCACTAAGAATCTTTCATTTTTCTCCAGGTTTGTTCTTCACAGGGATGCTTTAAAATGTAATCGTCTCTTATATTAGCAGCGATACTGTAATGTTTCTAAGGCGGGTGAATACATTGTTTATTTTCTGTAAAAATTACGGAAATAATTTTGAAATGTTATAAATGATCAAACATTTTTAATTTTGGCAACGTATGTTACAGAACATATATTAATTATACAGTGATATTTAACACGTCTGTAATATTGCTGAAGAAATAAATCAAGCTTTTGTGATTATTTATGACTAATTTGTGAATGATTTTACACTTTGTTTGCAATAGAAAAAGCTAATCTGGCAAATAATCCTACAAAAAGTTTTAGTTTGTTTATGCAAAATATATAAACACATATTTGCTTTTGATTTTGAAGTGACAGGTCATATATGTGATATTTTACATATTTTTTTTATATAATTTATAACCAATCATATTCACAAGATTTTCCTCACAAAACAGATTCACCATAAATACTGAATTATTAATCTGTCTGTGTTCAGTGAACAGTTTTGATGAAATGAAGTTCACTCATTGATTCCCAGAAGCGGGTCAGAGGAACTGATATGTGACGTGCCGACAGGATCAAATAGCATCTGAAAGGGTCACACAGATGGACCTCTAATAATAGCGCGAATCCTGAATTATTCAAGGCCTTGAAAGCCTGTGAGACGAACCAGGCCTGAGCAACACAACTTAATATAGTATACAACTTTATGTATTCTTCTGAATAATAATTATGCATGATTTATTATCCTAATGGTTCTGTGACACTAGTTAGCAGCACAATAGTAAAAGAAGTGATTCACACGGACAATAAGGGGTTGAGCTTCAAAAACTCAGGTCAACTATTCAATGCCATCATAATGCTGGGAAGAGCCAGGATATTATTAATATAACTCGGGTGAAAGAAGAAAATCATATACATTAAGGAAGGAAATTATAGAATAATTTTCATTTTTGGGTAAAATATTCCTTTAAACAGAGTCCATTCAGGCTCTAAGTCAAAAAGTGTGCATATTTGGAGAAGTATTGATTTATCATCACATGTTTGCTAAATATTTCATCATATAGAATATCATTTCTATTCATGTTTCACTGAATTATGCGATGAGAAGAGCTGAAAGAGCGTCGTCGCTCATGTTACTGGTTTGACCGGAAGTTAATACAAATACTCGATGTTGGTTTAAAGTGAGTTTTGAGTTAAAGAGTAATATTATTTAAGATAATAGGTGGATTCATGTATACAAAGTGGTAATAAAGGCTATAATAAAGGCTAATAATGGTTAAAATATTAGACAATAGCTTGCAAATGGGTTTTTAAAGGGCAATCAAATATTTAATTTTTATTTTATCTAATCAGCCTTCGCTAAACTCACATGAATATGGTCTTGGGAAATGCTTCATTAAATGCAGAATTTGAGATATCACCCTCAGACTTGAAATGAAGCATGAGCAGACTGTGGTTATTTGTTATACCACATACACATACAATTTTTTACAGTTAAAATATATATATATTAATTAATATTTTATTTTATGTTTGAGCGAATGAATGAATGAATGAACGAATAAAATGAATGAGGCATTTATATATATATCTCCATATGAGTAATTCTGTAAAAGGGCTGGTATAATGCGCTTTTCACAAGATGTAAAAGTCTCTGATGTGTGTGTGAGGTTTTAGCTCAAAATACCCCACAGACATTTTATATAGCATGTTAAAGTTGTCAGTTTTTGAGGGTGAGCAAAAACACACTGTTTTTGTGCCTGTCCCTTTAAATGCAAATGAGCTGCTGCTCTCGGCACAGGGGGTGGAGCTTCAAGAGTTTGTGTCCTTATAGCTCACACACACATGCACTGATAAACGTTCCAAGATTCGAGACTCGAGAAGTGACGACATGTAGTCAAAATTTCTGAATGGTTAGTTGATGAATTTATGTTGCTTCTAGTCATTGATTTGCATATTCTGTCTTGATAAACTATAAATCGTGTCTGGGGGCGGGGTTTATGTAAATTCTACAGTTGGTGATGTCACTAACCCGAGAGGAAGCGCGTGTAGTTCTACCAGTAGGGCCCTATAAAATCCGTTTTATTTTTTCCCAAATTCCATTTTTTTCAGCAAATTCAGTTTTTTCCATTTAAATTTTAGCAAATTCTGTTTTTTCCGTTTTAATTTTTGGGAATTCATTTTTTTTACCCTTTACTGTTATTTTAGTTGTAAAAAGAGTGTGCTTTTTATTCCGTGATTGCAGAAATTATAGGGCCCTATACCAGCCGTTTGTAGTAGTCCTTAAAAAGCAAATCTCTTCCTTTGCTTTGAACTTTGAGCATCGTAACTTTGCAGATGTTGATTAACTAAAGTTAGAAAAGTGAAATCATAATCAACCACCCCTTTAACTTTCTGAATATATGTTGGTTATGTGTCTATTCAGAATGAAGTATGAGCATCCACTTTTTATTTTGGGTATGTCATTTTGGCAAGTGGGGCATAAATGATAAACTAGTCTAGTAAGGGTTAAAGACAGGAGAAAACCTGAGGTGTCTATTCTCTGCGTCGAGGTGAACTGGAGCCAGAAGCTCAGTGTGTGAAAGGTCCTTCACGCTGACACACATTCAGTGCGCACACGCGCGCGCCACGCACACGCACACACACATGCACACACACACACACACACACACACTAAACTCCTGCAGACGGCATGTCACATGTGACGCGCTCGATCTCAGAATGACTTTAGTAATTCACGATTAGGCCTTTTATGCTACAGATTAACAGATTTTTAAACCCTGCAACATTTCACAATTGACATTTTTATGTCAATTTTAATCTTCAAAAACACTGTGAAATCGCTGGTGTTTCAGACGTCACAAACGACCTAGTGATTGTTTTTCAAGGAAAAAACTTTTAAAAATGTATCATAGATACATTTGGTGGTCATAGATAAAATTAGGCTATAGACTACAGCAGGACTTCAATGCAACTTTATCTTCAATCCAGATTTTATGTAGAATAAATTTATATTTCGTAGTATGTGCACCTCAAATGTTCCTTTAAGCTGGAAAATTTTGGGTTTTACAGTGCATTACAGGGTAAAACAAAGCAAGATAACCTAGGATTGTTAACCCAGGGTTAAATATTAAGGACACAGGGTGAAAGGGTTTTTTTGACAATTAGGCCACCAAAGCAACTGATCTGTTTTCTCATTGGGTTGAAGTATGGGACGATGTCCAACACCCCTCCTGCTCGCCTCGCTCTTTCCCAGTCTTTTATGCTCCCTGAGGATCGGATGACAGACGCACTGAAAGCCTATTGTGATTTGCAAAGAGCGAAAATACAGACAACCAACAAAAATAACGACAGTGTTTAACAAACGGTGACAGTTAAACACAAGAAGCATCTTATATGGAGCTGCACACAGTTATGCATGCATAAAAATGGCTTAAAAACTAATGTTTACACATGAAGATATTCTAAATATGAATATATATGTGCATAATCCTAAAAAAGGCAGCTACCGCATTCATTTTCATGTATATATACATTGTTACTTTTTTCTACTCAATGATGTATTAGCCTATTTATTACCATCAATATTTGTTTATTCCATTTTAAACATTTTTAATTTTATTTAATCACTATTTTTATTATTTATTTGGTTTAATCTTGTTTTTTACACTGTTTTACTTTATTTAATCACTATTTTTATTATTTATTTGGTTTAATCTTTCTTTTTACACTGTTTTTCTCACAGATTTTCCACAGACCCCAGTTTGATGTGTTATTTATGAAACATTACATAAGATTTCTCTTATTGGAAAATCAAAACAGATATCACTAGCCAACACCAGCCAAATAATACTTATTTAAGAAACACATCCATGATTTTACGTCGTCTATTTTGCTAAATCAGCCAAGGATTATATCTTATCAAGTAACAGCATCAAATAGAAAATACCTGTCATCACCAATAGACCACAAATGCTTGTTTATGAAACGTATCCAGATTAATTTACAACCATTGAGCATGTAAATCCATCAAATAAAACACTTATCAACACCAAAACAGATCATAAATGCCTTTTGTCCTCAGACATACAACGATTGTTGACATTGTTTGTTTAGCAAAATGACGTCAACTGAAAATGATCCATTGTTAAATATTTACTCGGAGATAAGGATGAACTCATGACACAATTATCAAAGTCAATATCAAAGTGCTTTAGCCTTTTAGCCAGTTAGCAAAACAACTGTTTTTAGCATTAAATTTCAATGGAGCGTCTGGCTTACCTGACAGTCTGACAGCACCTGTTGTGACTCTGTGGAAAAATCGAGAAAAAAACACCAACTTTAACGAAATCTGACGGCAGTCTTCTCAAACATTCCCATAGTGTTGGACTACTGACCTCATAAACAAACATATGATGAAGTGATAAACTCCAGTCACCATCCACTTACATAAACAGTAGCCAGTCACCATCCACTGACATAGAAAAACAAGCTCGCGTCAAACCACACGAGTCAGTTCTGCAGGAAAGCTGGTTAAACACATTTTACTCCACTTTCAGTGCTGCTGCTGTGACTTTGGACTGGTTTACTGGCACATTTCACGCGTCTGCTGTGCTGTCACACTAGCATGCGAGCGTTGAAGGGCGAGTCCGGGTGCATTGTGGGAGTTGAAGTGCAGAACGGGAGCGCGCTTGACGTGGATAGGCTCGCTCGAGGGGCGTCAAAGCGGGTAAACATTAGAGAGGGTGGGGTTTGAAGTTTCAGCGAGAATAGTGCTTCATTTTAACATAAATAAGATTTTGCCGATAGATAGGGAAAAATAAAACCGGCTGTCATCATGATTCCCGTTCTTTCCGACAATAAAGCATGCGACGAGCTGGTAATCGCGACTTAACAAGTGGGAAAGTAGGAAGTTTCCGATAGCACGTGAATGCAGCAAAGTCTGTAATGGGATACCATATAATCAGGGAGTGGCGTATTTACTATGGTTATCAGAACAGTACCATGGTATACATATAATATATATTAAAAATTATATCAGATCAGATGTACTATAATAGTGGCACTTTATTTATTTGCACTGAAGAAACGGTATTCTTTTGCAGAAAAGGGTTTGTAGTGCGTTGTATATTTTTGTCATTTTAATTACATACATTTAAAAATGTATGTAGTCTTTATTATTTTTTATTTAAGTTTTAGTTATTTTCGTTGCATAAATAAAACTAGATGAAATAAAAGTTATTTTAATATTTAATATATCAAGTCAAACTAAATTAAATAAAAGTAGCTGAAATAAATATTAAAATAACTTTAATTTCAGCTAGTAATATTTCTAAAATAACTTAGATTACATTATTAAAATAACTTTTTAGTTATTTTTATTTTCATACATCAAGTCAAAATAAATGAAATAATAGCTGAAATGAAAATTGTTTTAATTTTTAATTTGAGTTATTTTCGTACATCAAGTTAAACTAAATGAAATAAAATATAGCTTAAATATTAAAATAACTTATTTCTAAAAGAACTAAGATTACATAATAAAATAACTTTAGTTATTTTCATACATCAAGTTAAACTAAATGAAATAATACTAGTTTAATTGAAAGTTATTTTAATATTTAATTCTATTTAAAATATTATTTTTAAGGTGATTTTATTTCAGGTAACAGAAGTTATTTATGGTTTTGGTTTTAGGTTTAGTTAACTATTAAAAAGTACTCATGTGTCTTATATTGTTAGAATCTTTGTCTTAAAATGAACAACACTTAAAATTTGCAAAATTTTCAGGTATTTACGAAAAACCTACTTTTGCAGTCCTATTTTTTTTTCACGATTTCGGAACCAAACCAACGCAGAAAGATTCTCAGGATTGCCAATAGTAAACAAAAAAAAGTTAACATTTTTTATTCACGTCCGCGACGGGATGCCAAAATGGTCGAAGTGGGCGTGGCCACTTTTACTAAAACGGCTATTCGTCTTGAATGAAATGAGATATCTTCACCAAATTCGGTACACCTATCTACGGACTCGGTCTGTGGTCACATGGAAAAGGATGCAGCGACTGGCCACTTGATGGCGCTATAAAATAATTCTTTTTTTTAAAAAACACAAAACTGGCTATAGCTATGCTTGGAAGTGGTGCCATGACCGTATGAGGACATTCGCATATCTTCGAAAAACACGGCCAATGACGTTCAAGCGACTGTCAGAAACGGTTCATAGAGGCCGATTCGGAACGAAACTCACGGGGCCTGCTTGACTCACGGCTCTACAGGCCTGTGAGATTTGTTTTTAAATCGGCCACCAGGGGCGCCTTTGCATCTTTTCCATGCAAAGCATTGTATATCACCTGATTTTTCACACACACCATAAAGTTATTCTTATTCTGAGCAATTTTACCTCTAGAACTGCCGCTGTCAATCAAACCGTTCATAAATATTGGAGATTATTTCAACAACCCATGTTCGTGAACTGGTCCTAGGTTTTTGTCTCAACCACAAGAATTGCTAAAAAGCTTTAAAACATTTATTTCTTAAGCAAATAACCTGATTTGGTTGTAAATGGTCTTTTTCATCTATGATCTAGAAATAAGATATAATACCTTTTTTTGCATGTGCTTAAAGCCCAAATGTAAATGTATGCTTATTTTAGCATACATTTACAATGGTACATTTTTGTAACATAATATTAAGCTGGCCACTGTAAGATCGAAAAGATATGTCACATAAACATGTCAATATGCCTCTAGAGCTGCTTGGTTTAATCAACAAACACAGTCGGCTCTACAGAGCATCCGGTACTGCAACACACACAATAGAGAAAACATTGGTCTTGTTGTGTGCATGAAAGTGTGTTTTGGCATAAGCATCAAATGCACTGCAATGAATGCACATATTTGTATGAATGTACAAATATATTAACGGTTAAATGCAATCCACATCATCTCAAATGAATCCAGACCAAGACAAGTGGTCAGTCAAAGTTAAAAAACATTGTGTAAACTATAAACAGCTGCAATTACGTTGAGACAATTGTAAATTGAAATGCACGTGGTCAGAAGGCTGTTTGATCACATGACCTCCACAGTTAGGACTTGTTTCCACATGATTTAATGGTGATTGTTTGAGTGTATCAGACGTTTGATAACGCGTCGGTTCAGTGACTGAGGCTTCCCTTCTGCCCCGTCCAGAGCTCCCGCAGCTCCACCTGACAGCCCAGGTCTCTGAGAGCGGCTCGACCCACGTCACCGCAGTCCCGGTGGGCCGCCAGAGCCTGCCGAGATCAGCGCCTCCGCTCCCATCTCCAGGATGGGCTGAGTGTAGTCACGCGAGCGGGCCACCAGGTTCCTCAACAGCATGCAGGACTGTTTCTGAAACGACATTACAGACAACACGGTTTCATAAAACAATACAGACTGAGGAAAGACACGTCTCTACAGCGTCTAGACATGTGCTCAGTTTCCCTGCAGTTAATAATTTCATCTCTTAAAACTCTAAAATTACATATTTAAAAATTTTCTCCTTAAAAAAATTCTTTATGTCTTAGAATATATTAAATGTAACCCGACACCCTGGCCTCATCCTCATTTAGTGTGCATGGGTCTATGAATATGCAAATGAGCCCCGCCTCCACTCACTCAGAGATCCACTGGTTGATGATCACACGTTGATCTGATTGGTTACAAGGTCGTTTGCTGACGTCAGAAACACCAGCGATTTCACACTGTGTTTTTGAGACTGTCTTTTGATTTAAGGAGGAAATACTCAGCAATGCTGTCCACTTATGAACTTACACATGGATTGTGTTAAAGCATATTAAAAACCCAACATAGACACATAAACAACATTAAATGCTGGATTTTTACCACAGGCAGACTTTAAGAAAAATAAAGCAAAGGAAACCAAAGTACTTAGAGAGTAAAAATTGGCAGAAGGGCTTCAAATGGGTTTAAAATATCTTCAAGAAGCAATGTATGAATTTTATATTTTTAAAAAATTAAATTATATATGTATATATATATATATATATATATATATATATATATTAGAGCTGTCAAAAGATTAATCGTGATTAATCGCATCCAAAATAAAAGTTTGTGTTTACATAATATATGTGGGTGCATTGTGTATAATTATTTTATATATATAAATACACACACATGCTTGTATATTTAAGAAAAATATATTATTTATATGTAAAATATATATATTTATATATAATATAAATTACATATAAATCTATAAACAGTATATAAATGAAAATATGTCTTAAATATATACAAGCATGTGTGTGTATTTATATATATATAAAATAATTATACACAATGCACCCACATATATTATGTGAACAAAAACTTTTATTTTGGATGCGATTAATCGCGATTAATCTTTTGACAGCTCTAAATATATATATATATATATATATAAATAAATTATTAAAACATTTTGTTAAAAGTTTTAGTAATTTCGTTGGAAGTTTTAGACATAATACTTTTTTTTAATGTGTATATTTTTATTAATTTGTTTTATTTATTTAGCTATATTAGTACATTCACGTTTAACTAAATTAAAATGAGAAATTTTGCTTTGGCAACTAGAGTTGAAATAAAATAAAAAAAATTGGAATTTAATTTTAGTTAAAGTTTGTTTTTATTTTCCTTTAACCAAAGTTTTTTTTTTATGGTTGTAGTTTACAATAAAAACCCTGTAATTAGAGTATTTTTAATTAAGTATTAAAGTATGATAGGAAAATCAAACCACGTCACATTTACAGAAAGAAATGATGAAAAAGTAAAGAAAAAGACAGAAGCACTGCGCCGTTACACTCCGTGACCTCACTCAGACCCACACAGAAGATGATGAACAGTTGAATGAGGTTGTTGTTGTTTTTGCAAACAAAAAGTATTCTCATCGTTTGATAAACTTGATAAAGGTTGAGGGACTATTTTAATGATGTATTTATTAACTTTCTGGGCCGGCAGGTTTAAATTACATCAGAACAAACCTATGGAGGAGTGATCCAGCACTCAGATTTAATCACAAATATCCTAATTTGTGTCCTGAAGATGAACAAAGTCTTACGGGGTTGAATAACATGAGGGAGAATCATTACTGACAGAGTTTACATTTGAGGGTGAACTAACCCTTTAAATTTAATGCAGGTCTCTTAGGATAAAAGCATCATTTACCTGCACATTAACGTTAGCGGGGTGAGTCTTCATGGCCTGCAGGGCCGCCAGCGCGCCGCCACACTCCATGATGACTTTACAGTTGTTGGGTTTGCGGAGGGCGAGAACACACAGCGCCGCACATCCCTGCTCACACACCTGACCCAGAGACAGCAAGAACAGAGCAAAACACATCAGGGACCAACTGGGGTTATGAGGAGCTTCAGAGTAACAAGTGATCTTGAGCTGAATTAGTTACCCCAAAATCCTTTATCAGTGTTTTTGTCAATTGTAACTGATGTTTATGAAAATAATTGATTAGACATTTTTCTCTTCAATACTGTTGAAACAATGAACACAGCCGATAGTCTTTAATTTTGTGTGTGTATAGAAGCGCAAATAGTTTTCAGAGAAATGTATAAATATGCACTACTGTTGAAAGATTTGGGGTCAGAACACATTTTTTTATTCAACAAGGACTGATCAATTGATCAAAAGTGAATGTTACAAAAGCTTCTATCAAATAAATACTGTTTTTATTCATCAAGAAATCCTGCACAGAAATATAAACTGTTTTCAACTCTGATAATAATCAGATAATAAATGTTTCTTGAGCATCAGATCCTCATTTTAGAGTGATTTCTGAAGGATCATGTGACTGAAGACTGGAGTAATGGTGCTGAAAATTCACAGGAATAAATTATACTTTATTATCTATTCACATAGAAAACAGATATTTTAAATTGTAATAATATCTCACATTTTTTACTGTATTTTAGATCAAATAAATGTGGTCCTGGTGAGCAGAAGAGACTTTTTAAAAATGGTAATAAACGTCTAACATACTTTTGACTTGTAGTAACACTGAAAATGTGAATCAATTAATTAGTCTCAACTTCCAGGCCAATTTCCTAGGAATTAGCAGCATTTAGTTATATAATTGATCTTCTTTAGGAGGCATTTTAAATACTGAATATTATATATCATCATCCTCAATTGTTTCTGGAAATAGCCCTTGTGTTCAAGTATTTGAAGTGGATCAAAAACTTTCATAAAAGTTCTGAACAATACCGTTTGGTAATACTATACATTAATTTAGAGTTTAACAGGCATTCTGGATAATAATGTAATAATAGTGTCAGTGTTTAGAGGGGACACACACCTGTGCATTGCCCATGTGACGGTTCATTGCCATCATGATGAGTTCCCCCGCCTGCATTCACCACAGCGTCTTTCACGTCATCATTTCCTGCGATGGCCTTCAGGGCACTGAGCACCTGCTTCACGAGCTCCTGCGACACCGGTCACAAGACAAAATCAGACAAATCAAGCTTTAGCGCTGAAACTCTCATCAGCCACGCCGTTTCCATTACCATTCTGAATTAAAATTGTGAAATTGAAAATACGACCAATGGAAACGCGACGATTTTGCCAAAACTCATGCATGAGCATGAGGAGGTTTTTCAGGCATTTAGAAAAAATAAATAGTTGGTAAATCTGCAATGGAATCAGTTTTTTGTGCATTTACATTACATCTCAAAAAGTATTATTACAGGTATACCGCACTACAAACAATGCTTTTCTTAGTATTTTTGTCTTGTTTCCAGTCCAAATATCAAAATTTACTAAAACAAGATGCATTTACTGCAGTAGTAAAATGACATATTAAGTCTTGTTTTCTAGGGAAATAAAAATTAAGTGAGTTTTTGCTAAAAAACAAAAAAAAAAAAAAAAACAAAAAGATCAGTCAATGGGGTAAGAAAAAAACTGTTTCTGTCTGAATTAAGATTATTTTTCTCACCCCACTGGCAGATAATTTAGATAATTTTTTTAAGCTTCAACTCACTTAACTTTGATTAATTCCCCTGGAAAACCTTATGTAATTTTAATCATCTAGTAAATCCATCTTGATATAAGAAATTTTTGATATTTTGAACTGGAAACAAGACAAAAATACTAAGTAAGAACAGCATTTTGTTGCATTGTGGATTCTAAACAAAGAAATCCCACAATCAAGAGCTGGAAGCAGAAATGATGGAGAAACCCTGAGGAACTCCTCATATGAGCCGCACACAGTATACGGGTCTGTCCCTACCAGTAGTTCACTTAAAAAAAACTTTTGCTTATAATTTACTCACCTCATGTCATCCAAGATGTCCATGTCTTTCTTTCTTCAGTCGAAAAGAAATTAAGGTTTTTGATGAAAACATTCCAGGATTTTCTCCATATAATGGACTTCAATGGGGTCCAAACGGTTCAAGGTACAAATGAGAGTTTCAGTGCAGCTTCAAAGGGATTTAAACGACACCAGACGATGAATAAGGGTCTTATCTAGCAAAATCGAGCCGTCATTTTGTTCATTTCTTTTGTTGAATGAACCAAGTGACTCGAAAAAAGATTAGTTCGTATCATTTTGATGAACGAGTTCGAACAGGAGAGTCACGAACGCGCATCACAGAACAGAGCAAGGCGAGCATTTGAGCTTATAAAAGTTAAACTTGTTTATTTATTTTTGAAATGAGTGCTCGTTTCGTTAGATACGACCCTTATTCATCGTCTGTGTCGTTTAAAGCCCTTTGAAGCTGCACTGAAAGTCTCTTTTGGACCTTGAACCATTTGGTTCCCATTGAAGTCCATTATATGGAGAAAATTCTAATGTTTTCATCAAAAACCTTCATTTCTTTTCAACTGAAGAAAGAAAGACATGGACATATTGGATGACATGGGGGTGAGTAAACTATCAGCAAAAGCTTTTTTTATAGTGAACTACTAATGCTTGGATAACACACACTGCCTCCTTCCATTAATAATGGCCAGTGCGGTGGATAAGATAAACCTAATAACCTCCGTCGCCACTCGCCATGATTTCTGGAATGACGTATCGTGAGAGGAAAAAAATAAGTTTTAGTCATATAACATCGGCTAATGGAAACGCCGTCATTTCGCAATAGTTTTTTGTCTACATTTAGAGGAAGAAGAAAAAAAACACAAAAGTTTTGCGCAAATCTGTAATGGAAACGCTGCTGTCAAACTGAAGATGCAGTCGCTCACCGGACTATCTAGCCCGTCCCGCCAGGAGTGTGATCATGAAGTTCAGGCCGCCGAGGTCCACGATGTCCTGACAGAACTCGTTTCTCACGGCCAGACGGGACAGAGCGGCGCACAGTTCACTGAGAACTGAGGTGTTTTCTGAGTGAGCTGAGACCAGAAGACGTAAACATCATCATCATCATCATCATTCATTCATAAACTAACATACACTGGCGGTCAATTAAGATTTTAAATGTTTTTGAAGGAACTCTTGTGTTAAAAAAAATTTGTAAAACTGTGAAATATTATTTAAATTTAAAATAAGTGGTTTCTATGTGAATATATTGTAACTTGCAATTTATTCCTGTGATCAAAGCTGTATTTTCAGCATCATTACTCCAGTCTTCAGAGTCAAATGATCCTTCAGAAATCACTCTAATATGATGATCTGATGATCAAGAAACATTTATGATTATTATCAGTGTTCAAAAGGATGTGTTGCTTCATATTTTTGAGGAATGATACACTACCGTTCAAAATGTGGAGTGAAAGTTAAAAAACTTTCACTCCACATTTTATTACTTTTATTCATTAATAATACTTTAAACTCATCAAAACTGACAGTAATGACATTAATAATGTTACAAAAGATTCTATTTAAAATAAATGTTCATCAAAGAATCCTGAAAAACTAAATGTTGCATGATTTCCACAAAAATATGAGGCTGTTTTCAACATTGATAATAATCATAAATGTTTCTTGAGCATCAGATCCTCATATTAGAGTGATTTCTGAAGGAACATGTGACACTGAAGACTGGAGTAATGATGCTGAAAATACACAGGAATAAATTTGACTATTTACATAGAAAAGATCTATTTTAAATTGTAATAATATTTCACCTTTTTTTTACTGTCCTTTTACATAAAATAAATGCAGCCTTAGAGATTTTCTTCAAAAACATTAAAAAAATATTTTCTTTGCCTGGTCGTTACACTAAAAATATTTTTATAAATATTTAATAATAAATATTTAAAAATTCATGTATACAACATTTATTAATCTTCGTTAATGTTAATTTCACCATTTACTAATACTTTGTTAAAATCTTGTTAGTTAATGCAATGAAAACTAACATTACCAAACAATGAACCGCTGTATTTGTATTAATTAACATTAACAAAGATTAACAAATATAGTAACAAATGTATTGCTCAAGGTTAGTTCATGTTAGTTAGATTAAACTTATTGTAAAGTGTTACCAATGTATTTATCATTGCCTCACCTTTAGCAGCTTCAACAATGACCTTCAGTCCGTTCTGCTCCACCACGATCATCCTGGCGTGTTCATGAGCCTGTCCAAAGGGAACACGCACGTCGTCGTCAAAGGTCATGACCCTGAGCGCGGCACAGGCCTCCCTCACGACCTCAGGATGTGTGATGTGGCGTGTGATGCTCTGGGTGAGCAGCGGCAGCACGCCCGCCTTCACCAAACCCTGCCTGTTGTTCTCGTGTTTCAGACAGACGTGGCGTACGATGCGGACACACAGGCCGGTGAGAGAGGCGTCCGTCTGGTGCGGCAGTTAAAGCGCCGATCAGAAACTCTCGGCCTTCCACGTCCAGGAGATCCGGCTGGCCGTCTGTTAGCACTGAGAGAGCGGAAAGAGCAACGGAAAGCTCTTCTTCCTCTTCACCGGCTCTCCGGCAGCAAGCGAGGATTGTGGGATACGCCTCCTTTTCAGCGGCCAGGTATCGCTGTGCGAAGCCTGAGAGAACACTGTTCGGTGAAGACTCTCAGATCCTCCTGGACAGATGCGGACGGCGACACCAACGCCGCTTTGAGCGACTCTAAAGCCTGAAAATATGCCACCGGTTATAATGAAAGGAATAATGATTTAAATAGAAAACATGCCAGTCTCTGTGGGAGTGAGGTTGTGAGGTTAGTCTAGCTGCAAAACATCTCATATGAAGATATACCTGGAGAACCTCGTGAGTTTGATTCTCTGCGTTTTCTTCAGAACAAACTTTCGGCACTGCTTTAACAATGAAGGTGAGATCCACACCTGTGAGTAACAAGCAAATCACTTCATTAGCATGCATCATATCACACAACAATGTAATAGTGTGAAGTAAAAATTTAAATCACTATTTTGTAGTTCACTTAAATAGTCATGCAATGAAAAAAATCAATTTTCCTACAAGTATATTTTATGTAGACTCTAAATTAATATGAGCTATATGAGATACCTAGGTAAATGTTGTTTGAACTATAGTTTTAGATGGAGTTCAACGTGTTAAACTGCAGTATGAGTGTGTATATTATTTTTATTTGTTTATGTATAAATATGCATTCATGTATATACTATGCATGTATACCTATATATGTCCAGTCCACATGCATGCATATACATGTTAATTTATGTCCACATGCATGCATATACATGTTAATTTATGTCCACATGCATGCATATACATGTTTATAATATATCCACATGCATGCATATACATGTTTATAATATATCCACATGCATGCATATACATGTTCATAATTTTTCCACATGCATGCATATACATGTCCATAATATATATGTCCACATGCATGCATATACATGCTCATAATATATATGTCCACATGCATGCATATACATGTCCATAATATATATATCCACATGCATGCATATACATGTCCATAATATATATGTCCACATGCATGCATATACATGTCCATAATATATGTCCACATGCATGCATATACATGTTCATAATATATGTCCACATGCATGCATATACATGTTCATAATATATATGTCCACATGCATGCATATACATGTTCATAATATATATGTCCACATGCATGCATATACATGTTCATAATATATGTCCACATGCATGCATATACATGTTCATAATATATATGTCCACATGCATGCATATACATGTCCATAATATATATGTCCACATGCATGCATATACATGTTCATAATATATATGTCCACATGCATGCATATACATGTTCATAATATATGTCCACATGCATGCATATACATGTTCATAATATATATGTCCACATGCATGCATATACATGTTCATATATATATGTCCACATGCATGCATATATATGTTCATAATATATACAAATATATATATATATATATATATCATATATATATATATATATATATATATATATATATATATATATATCCACATGCATGCATATACATGTTCATAATATATGTCCACATGCATGCATATACATGTTTGCTCATATCATAATATATCCACATGCATGCATATACATGTTCATAATATATATGTCCACATGCATGCATATACATGTTCAAAATATATATGTCCACATGCATGCATATACATGTTCATATATATGTCCACATGCATGCATATGTTCATAATATTTATGGGCAAAGAAAATAATTTAGCAGACACATGAAATAAAACTAAAAGCAGAGATGATTTTCAATTTTTTAAACAAGTTAGGAACCTCTACAGTAATTATTATTGCATAACTCACCCTGAGATTCAAACTGCTCGATGGCTTCTTTCAAAGCTTCGCTGCCGTCCATGTCAAACTCCTCAATGTTTTCTCTGACCACAGCATCAAAGGTCTCCTGAGTTATCCTGCGTTTCGCCATGACTGCATCAGATGCTAAATAAAACATCACAAAAGGGGTGCAGTTTCAGTTTCAGTGCTTCTGTTTGTCTTTTATAGTCTTGTTTTAGGCATGTACACTTAATAATACCATGGTATTTAGTAAAGTACATTCGAGAAACTTCAAAAACCATAGTACATTTGGAAATCGTTTAATATTATTGTATCACAATCTGATAACGTCAGTAACGTAAGTTAACATTATACAGACGCGGTACTGCAATCAAGCGTGACTCACACAAAAACATTGTTTAATACCGTAAAACACTCGCTGTATGTTACAGTACCTGAGAATGGCATTTATTAGAATCCAAAGCGATTTAAAAACAAAACTGATAATAATCCTGAAACTCACCAACACCCAACCTGGACCCTTATGATAAACCCACCCTGGAGATGAGAAGATGCAGTACGCAAACAGCGCAAGCGCAGAACAGCAACTAAACCCAACGGAATTTAACTGACGCAAACGCTTCGTGAATCCCTGCGTTGCATTGCGTTGTCCTTAATGTGGCTCGGGTAGAGATCTGTGCGATAAATAGGTTCCGCCTCTATTTTATAATATGTTTTACAAAGTGGATTCTATACATTTTTTCCACGAAGAAATTATATTATTCTTAACTATTTAAACACATCGCATTTGATTCTAAAGAGGCCTTTGACCACAAATCATTTTCAAAGTTATGTAATTGTTTCACAAGTAAAGCATTCAAATACGAATGAAGGAATGAAACGAATTAATTATAGATTAACATAAAAGTAATGCAATAGACACAAAATATTAAGGAAATTGAAAATTGATAGCGTTTATTTTTTGTATGTATTTATTATGTTATTTGCTTAAATATTATACAAATAAATAAACGTCCTGTATGTACGTTTTTTTACTTTTATTCATTTATATATGTATTTATTATACAACTAACGTCCCATTTAATTAATTAATATTTATTTGTTTTTATTTATTTACGTACTTAAATATTGTACAACAAGCGTCATATTTTGACTTTTTTATATTCATGGCTGTGGCATTTACCTATTTATTATCGTCCCATTTAATGTGCATGAATGTGGAATTTATTTATTTACATAAATATTGTACAACTAGCGTCATATTCAAACATGTATATTATATTTATGGATGTGTCATTTATTTATTTACTTAAATATTGTACAACTAGCGTCATATTTAAGCATTTATATGTGGATGTGGCATTTTGTTTTGTTCTTATTGTTCAATAAAAAAAAACAATTATTTATAACGATAAATAACACATGGATGGATTTGCTTCTGTGTGACACTAGGCGGAGCTATATATTTCAGCGTTTTCTCTGCGTCATGACGCTGAGATGAACGCGTCATCTACGATATAAGCGCGCGCGGCGCGTGACGCGTCCTTCTCCCCTGCCTGTCCCCACCAGCGGAAGGCAGCGTGCTCTCTGTTCCAATATCAGTGCTGAGTGAATCCAGAACCATCTGCCAAAATGGTGCGTATTAATCATATTCTATGATTAGATACCGTTGCGCGGAGAGCCGATTCAGATGTTTAATTAATCATTTTTGTGTTTAACGGGATTTTCGGCTAGATATTTAAGGGAAAAGGCCGGCCAGTTGTTTTCCACAAAACAAAATGGCAGCGGCTGTTTTGCGGCATGACTCATTTATTAAAACACTTTGCATTTTACTTGTCGTTGTTTTGTAACTATGTAATAAATAGTTTATTACGTTCTCATCGAAATGACTCAAAACATAGTCTTAAGTTTCATTTTTAGTCGTTTAGTTTGGGTTTCCCGGTTCTGTCAGACCGGGCTAGCCTGTTAGCTCACGATGCCACGTATTGTGGAAAATAAGAAGAATCGCGTGATTGAGGAAAATCTAATTTATAACTCGCTGGTAGCCGTTTCTGTAATTCTCCATCTTGATATGTTATTTCTACTCCTGGTTCTGCCTGTTTGTGAGGGTCCGTGTGTGGTTTTGATCATTTTGCCGGTTGGTCTAACGGCAGGTGTCGGGAGTGTTCAGAGTCTGGCCGCACGCGCACAGGCGTTCCGCAGTCACGTGGGGTCAGTGACGTAACCAGTGCGTGTCCCGCATGTGCGGGTTTATCAGCGTGGCCACATCATCACGCACATGCGCTGCGTCCGAAATCCCCCATTACTCACTATATAGTGGACTATATAGTGAGCTCGCCATTTTGTAGTGCTGTCCGAATGTATAGTGATGATTATTATACCCTATATAGTCCACTCAATGTATCCCAGAATGCATTTGGAAAAGTAGTGTACAACCGATGGTCACTATCCTAAGCCCTACATACCATCATGCATTGCGCTGATCATAAAAATAAGTTATTATCACGTGTGGAGTAGCGCATTATAACAAAAACGGCCAGAAATCACTTTTAGTTTTTACATTTTGGAGAAATAAGCTCAATATAATGTAATATATTTATTTAAAAAAATCTTTTTAGCCCAGAGCAGGATTGACACCAGCTGACATACTGATGTAATGTAATGGGCGCCAAGAGACTATCGAGTAGTGTCCGAAAGTGGTTTCTATTATGCTGGTGAGGGCTCTAACCCCAATATAGGGGGTCAGGAATAGTGCTTTTGAGTGGAGATTTCGGACACAGCAATGGACTCGTATTGTTTGCGCAACAGCTTCCGGGAGAAAGGGCGCAAGCGATTCATATCTATGGAGGAACATTTTACCGGTGCTTTATTCGCCATTGTGTGTAATATAACACCGCAGTAAATACACCAAAAACTGCGTTATTGCCAGTTTATTATACTTTTGACAGGTTTTGTTATGCACCTGACCTGATTTATATTGAACATGACATATTTGATATTTATATTTGGGTAGCACCATGTACATGCATGTGTGTGAATGAAACATAAATGCACACTATATAATGTGTGTTAAACACACACATTATGTGTCAACATTTGAAGTGGATCAAAAAAGTAAATGAAAGTTGTCCTAAGACAAATCCAAATGTCGACTTGTGTGTGCGTGTATACATGCATGCACAATACAGTATACTTTATTGTCCACTTAGGTAAATATATACTGCATTTCCAAAACACATTAAATAAATAAATGACATGCATCTCACCTAAACATTCAAAACATTGGAGCAGGAGTAGATGGGTGTCATTGCACAGCTCAAAAGGCCACTGCTATTGTACAAATAATGCCTGCATAAATCATAAGACCAGCAATAAATAACCAACAGTAAAGAATTATAATGTAATCAATAATGTTCGAGATTAAGTGCAAACCAGAGCCTTTCGTGCCTTTGTTCTTGCCGTTCAAGGTTCACTAGGACTTTTTAAACTGGTCAAGTTGACATAACTTTGATTTTACTTTATTACTTCACTCTCTCATCAAAAACTATTAGCCTAACCGATAAAGTTTACATATTTAAAACAAGTAATAAAATAAGAACAAATGCACAAGTTACACGCAGAGATGAATACAAAGTAACAAACGTTATTCAGGTACAGAAGTTAATAGTTTAGCCTAAATATGAAATAACTTTGTTCACTGTAGAAAATATTAATGATGGACAATAGTAGGAATATTAAGTGTGTGCTGCCACTTAAGACCGAAGGAACTGACAAATATCCAATTTCTTTCTCAACTGGTCACTTATGACAAATGCGAGAATACTTGCGTGGATTTTGACATAATTTTGTGGATGTGTCCATTCAAGGGCAGGGAAACACTAAAGAGGAATCAATTTGGTGTTCGAGCGTTATCAGAAACGTCAGCGTTATCAGTCTATCTGTTGTGTAATTGTGTAAATTGGCAAGACAAAATGCGTCCATTGATAGACTTTCACTCTATGATGGTTAAATTTTAGCAGTGAATTCGACGATAACTTTCATGGATCAGCTGCGATCCCCTAGCTCATATAGTGCTTTCCACTCTTTCATATTTCATCTCGCTGCTCTCTTCCAGGTGAACTTCACAGTCGACCAGATCCGTGCCATCATGGACAGAAGTCCAACATCCGTAACATGTCCGTGATTGCGCACGTAGACCACGGGAAATCCACACTGACCGACTCTCTGGTGTCCAAGGCTGGAATCATCGCTTCCGCCCGTGCCGAGAGACCCGCTTCACTGACACTCGCAAAGATGAGCAAGAGCGCTGCATCACCATCAAGTCCACGTAAGACACCTGGATTTTAAGACTGCAAACCTGTAAATAAAATGCATAGAAACATTAGCATGCATCTCCAAGCCTGGAAATATCAGGAATTTTAATATTGGAAGCCCAAAATAAAATGCATCAAACATAAGCATGCATCTCCAAGCCCTGGAAATATCAGGGAATTTTAATAATTTGAGGCTGTAAATAAAATGCATGGAAACATAAGCATGCATCACCAAACATTGAAATGTCAGGGAATTTTTAATAATTTGAGGCTGTAAATAAAATGCATAGAAACATTAGCATGCAGAACCAAACCTGGAAATATCAGGGAATTTAACATTTTCGAGGCTGTACATAAAATGCATAGAAACATTAGCATGCATCACCAAACCTGGAAATAACAGGGAATTTTAATAATTTGAGGCTGTAAATAAAATGCATAGAAACATTAGCATGCATAACCAAACCTGGAAATATCAGGGAATTTAACATATTCAAGGCTGTACATAAAATGCATAGAAACATTAGCATGCATAACCAAACCTGGAAATAACAGGGAATTTTAATAATTTGAGGCTGTAAATAAAATGCATAGAAAAATTAGCATGCATCACCAAACCTGGAAAGAATTGGGGAATTTTAATATTGGAAGCCAAAATAAAATGCAGATAAATGCATAGAAACATTATCATGTAACCTGGAAAGATCAGGAAGTTAATATTTCAGGCCTGTGATTTAAATGTATAGAAACATTATCATGCATAAATAAACCTGAAATATTAGGATATTTTAATAAAAAATATCCTGATATTTAAATAAAAGACTATTAAATGTTAATATCGGAGGCTTGTAAATCAAATGCATTTCAAGCTTGTAAATTAAATGCCATTAAATGCATTTAGATATCTTGCATAACTAAACCTGGATAAATCAGGGAATTTTAATAATTTGAGGCTGTAAATAAAATGCATAGAAATATAAGCATGCATAACAAAACATGGAAAGAATTGGGGATATTTGTCCCCTATTTTAATTTTTTTTTTAATAAAAAATATCCTAATATTTCAGGATATTTAAATAAGACTATTAAATGTTAATATCGGAAGCTTGTAAATCAAATGCATTTCAAGCTTGTAAATTTAGATATCATCTTGCATAACTAAACCTGGAAACATCAGGGAATTTTAATATTGGAAGCCTGTAAATAAAAATGCATAGAAACATTAGCATGCATAACCAAACCTGGAAAGAATTGCGGAATTTAATATTGGAAGCCCACAATAAAATAGAGCCAAATGCATAGAAACATTATCATATAACTAAACCTGGAAACTTCAGGAAATTAATATTTCAGGCCTGTAATTTAAATGAATAGGAACATTATCATGCATAACTAAACTGGAAATATTGGGATATATTAATATTTCAAGCCTTTAAATAAGACCGTTAAATGCATATAAACATTAGCATGTATTACCAAACCTAGAAATATCAGGGAATTTTAATATTGGAAGCCTGTAAATCAAATGCGTTTCAAGCTTGTGAATTAAATGCCGTTGAATGAATAAAGATATAATAATGCGTAACTAAACATGGAAACGTTAGGGCATTTTTAATATTGCAAGCCTATAAATTAAATGCAAAAGATTATCATGCATTTCTAAACCTGGATATTTCAGGACATTTTAACATTTCAAGCAAATATATTAGATTGATAAAGATTATCATGCATAACTAAACCTGGAAATATCAGTGAACTTTAATATTGCAATGCAATCAAACTATCATCCATGTCATGACTACAGATGATATTGTAGGGAGTGGTTGTGATATGCATGAGAGCAAAGTACCTGCCATGTCAGTGCTTTATGGGATTGCATCCCACTCTGTTCTTCCATGTTGAGAGAACCAACCTTGTGCCCGACACCCTGTTATGACTAACATAACCCAAACCAGTTATCTGGGACATGCTCACAAGAACAGAAATAAAAGCAGTCGAGTGTCTAATATTGTTGTGCAAAGATCATGTTTAGTTACCTTCTGTTGTGCTCTTCAACAGCGCCATCTCCCTGTACTACGAGCTGAACGAGAATGACATGGCCTTCATTAAGCAGTGTAAGGATGGGTTGGGTTTCCTCATCAACCTGACTCGACTCTCCCGGCCACGTGGACTTCTCCTCGGAGGTCACGGCCGCCCTGCGTGTCACAGATGGAGCCCTTGTTGTGGTGGACTGCGTCTCTGGTAAGTGTTTACTGTGCATCATACTGTCATTGTGTAGCACTGGATTAATCACCAATTTCGGTCTTTAGAATAATTGATTTCAAAGAACTTCACTTAAGGACATATTCAATAAGATTATGCCTGAAACGGTATTCGATTTATCATGTTAATTAACTCTCAGGTGCTCTTCGTTTCGGAGTCACACTTGTTATCTTCCTGGTCAAAAGTGACCGGACACCTAGAAATTAAATTTTCTCCATCCCAGTAAAACCAATGCAATTTATTTTTGTTCTATAATATTTATTCTTTGTAATTTAGAATTGAGACAATTTGATTGAATTTATTAATATTTATGCAATATTTATGGTCTATTTTTGCCATGGAAAAATATATATATATTTCTCTATATATTATTATTTTTTCAAAAAATTATTATTGCAGTATTTTAGTTTAATATAGTCTAGGCCTTTAGAAAAAAATTTTTTTTGAAGAAAATTAGCACCATCTGGTTACAGTATAGAGAAAAAAACGTAGAATCATGGTGAATCATTTTATTTATTTTGTTTTTTGGATGGATTTGAATATATATATATATATATATATATATATATATATATAGTTGAAACAATCTCAAAAACAATTTTTTTTAAAATGTGTGCATTTTTGTGTTTGTCAATTTCCCATTCATTTCCTATGGGTCTGTCATTTTGAGCCGAAGACCACAAGTGTGACTGTTTTTTTTTACGACCACTTAGCATGCTCGGATCATGACTTCAATTTTTTTTGTGTGTTCACATACATAATGCCATAAAAGTCACCAAGTTTCGTAACATTCCGAGGAAGCTGTGATTTTTAAAATTTCAAAACAGAAAATTTTTCGGTCTAAAATGGCCGAAGAGCACCTGAGGGTTAAAAAAATCTTGTATAATATGACTTGCTTTTTTTATTTTTTTTATCATATTTGTGATATTTGTTTTGTATTTTTATTTTTGCCATGAAAATAGCTTTGAATGCTGACATGGCATTAAATGAAAGAATCTAAATCTTTATTTATTTATACCCTTTTGTTTCATTTAGTTTATTTTTTGATTATCCATTTACCCTTTAAGATATTCTTTTCGGTTTTTGTTTTTTTTTTTGATCAAAAAGCAGTCCTGGAATTTAATTTTGTCACCTTCATTGGGTTTAAATTAGCCGATTGCTGAATCTACAGGATGCTAAGTGTGTGTTTCCCCCAGGTGTGTGTGTGCAGACCGAGACGGTGCTGAGACAGGCCATCGCCGAGCGCATTAAGCCCGTGCTGATGATGAACAAGATGGACCGGGCCCTGCTGGAGCTGCAGCTGGAGCCTGAGGAGCTTTACCAAACCTTCCAGCGCATCGTGGAGAACGTAAACGTCATCATCTCCACGTACGGAGAGGACGAGAATGGACCCATGGGTAACATCATGGTGAGAACATGCACTCCTTCACTTAACCTTTGCTAAAGCGGTCTATGAGGAGAAATCATGCACCACTCTGATGAGCTGACGAACACCTGTTAACCCAATATCTGAGACCTGCACTGATCAGCCTTTACGGATTTTGGTAAAACTTTATAATAAGGTTCATTAATGTATTAACCCCTTAAGTGTCGCCCCCTTTTTTTTAACATAGATGAAAATGCACATTACGAACTTAAATGGTTGTAATTCAAGAATGCTTTGGAATATAGATGTAAGATTGGTCTTGTTTTAAAGAAGACATTTGGCAGATATTTGTAGAAGTGAAAAAATTAAGAATGTGAAGCAAAAAAAGTTAGAAGTTTGAGTTTATGAAAATTTACATAGAAACATTTATTATTCATATTTTATATAAATCATATATTTTCAAAACCTGGGCGACTCTAAAACTGCAAAAAAAATTGAGTGAGATTTTGTTTGGGTGCAGTACCACATTTTTTCACTAGGGCACAACCAGACTCCATTACTGCCCATATAAGGGCGCCTCCATTTCCATATGAAATAATAATAATTATAATTATAAAATAATTGAATGTAGGCTATCTTTTGAACCAAATCTTTTGGCATGAAAACAAACAGGTTTCTACCTTTCTTTCATGATTTTTCATGTTCATCACAATTTCAAAATAAAGGTCTAGAGTATGAGTACTGCAAACTCTGAGTACTCATGAGTACTGAGTACTTCGAGTACTGAAAATATTCTTGTTGCAAATTGATAAATTACGGCTCCTCTGTAATATATTTTGAAGATTAACTACCAAATATGGAAACTAGAGATTCTAAACTTTCAAATTATATATAGTTTTTTCAAGATTGGTTTAGGTTTAGTGTAGGATAATACTGTTTTAAAAATGTGACGCTTAAAGGGTTAACTATGCAAGAGCAATGTAATGTGAGTTCATAAAAATGCAGTTAATTGTTTGCTCACAATACGTTTTTTAGGTATAACGCAAACTCTGAATCAACCTCTAAATTTCATAATTATTTGTTAAACAAGTATTTGCTACTTCAATAAGCTGTTAAATTACATTGTTTAAATACGTTTTAGCTAGCTGTGACTGTATATGTACATTTCTGAAATACTTGCAGATCACTGTAATGTGGACTCATGCATTTTCTGTAGAGATGGGCGGCAAAATGGATTGACTAATGTTAACAAATACAACCTTTGATTTTAATGTATTAGTAAATGTTGAAATTAATGTTAACTAAGGTTAAGTGTTCATGTTAACTAACGAACCTTATTGTAAAGCGTTACCATGATTTATAAATGCAATATCGAGAATGACGTTAAAACGGTTGATTTCTGATCAGTGTTTCTTCTGTGTTTGCTCAGATTGATCCAGTGATCGGTACTGTGGGGTTCGGCTCCGGTCTGTACGGCTGGGCCTTCACCCTCAAACAGTTTGCTGAGATGTATGTGGCCAAGTTCGCTGCTAAAAGGGAAGGTCAGCTGAGCCCAGCTGAACGCTGTAAGAAAGTGGAGGACATGATGAAGAAACTCTGGGGTGACAGGTGAGGTTCACGAGGAGAAAATAACGAAATTACCCATAAATATTTTATTGAATAATCATCAAAAGTTCTCTAATGCTCAGCAATGCTGTTCATTAGATTTGAAAAATCAAAACTATCATGAAATATTACTGTAATTTAAAGTTTACTATGTGAATATATAGTAAACTGTAATATATTCTTGTGATCAAAGCTGAATGTACAGCATCATTACTGCCGTCTTCAGTGTCACATGATCCTTCATCAGGTTTGTATAATACACTGATAAAGAAACTTATAATTATCAATGATGAGTTTCATTTTGATGAATGGAAAGTTCAAACTAACTTTTTTTATATAGAATCTTGTAACTTTAGATATGATTAATGCATCTTGCTAAAAACTAAAAAACAAAATTACTCGTGCTTATTAAATTCAGTTGTTACATGTTACTAATTTTCTACTACTTTTCCAGGTACTTTGACCCAGCCAATGGTAAATTCAGCAAGTCCGCCACCAGCCCTGAAGGAAAGAAGTTGCCCCGCACCTTCGCCCAGCTCATCCTGGACCCAATCTTCAAGGTATAAATCTGTTTGCCAACTGAACAAGGAGGTACGGTTGGGTACCAGTCACATTTTACCCAGGATAGTACCTGAAATTCAGTGCCGGTACCTTTTTCGGTAGTTTAGGCATGTTTACCTCAATAGCTGTAAAGAAACGTAGTCATTTGTAGAAGTGTTATTGACAATATGCCAGAGTTGCTTTGGTCTCTGTCTGTGACGCTTGAAAATTCACAAAACGTGTGGAAAACTCATTTCAGAGATTTTTTTTTTTTTTTTTTTTAAATTAAAAAAAAAATTTAATAGTAAAATGGTTGTTTTTATTAATATTGTAGTAATCAAATGAAGACAAAACATTAATTTAATTGATCTTTTATATGAAATTTAAACTTGAGTCAAACGCGCTGAGCTTTATTCTGATAAATTTATGACATAGTTAAATGTTTGATTATTCATTAAAAATAATTTTAAATTTATTTTATAATAAATGTATTTATTATTATTATTAGTGTTGTAATTAAATTATCTAAATTCTACTGAAGGCCATGTCAAAAACCTAACTTTTATTTTGATGGTTTGTGGTTAAGACCTTTTGAGTTTCTTTGTGTGTTAATGATGTAACATCACAGAAGTTCATCAGCATTTTACAGAGCGGCTCTGGAAATACATTCATGCTCTAATATAGAGATGGCTGAGGCTGAAAAACACAGCAAGTGTGTGTGATCAATGAATTCGCACACTGAACGCACAACATGCAGGATTCATATTTATATAGTCTCATGCTCAGATGCGTAGGTACCTGAAATTTGACACCGATTGATTTAATATGAATTGTTACTCCGTAGTACCGACGTAATTCGGTCAGTGCCATACGTACCTTACGAACAAGCCTCAAATCTGTTTTCCATACTCTGATCATACGTCACTTCCTAAACCTCCAGGTGTTCGATGCCATCATGAACTTCAAGAAGGAGGACACCGCCAAACTGATCGAGAAGCTGGACATCAAGCTGGACTCTGAGGATAAGGAGAAGGAAGGCAAGCCTCTGCTGAAGGCCGTGATGCGCCGCTGGCTGCCCGCAGGAGAAGCTCTGCTTCAGATGATCACCATCCACCTGCCCTCTCCCGTCACGGCCCAGAGGTACCGCTGCGAGCTGCTTTACGAAGGACCTGGAGATGATGAAGCTGCCATGGGTACGACCGTCACTTATACGCTTCTCTGCTGAGTGCATTTATGCGTAGGAGTCTAAGGCACGTCCCTATTATTGCACATCTGGGAAAAATTTAATTTTTGGGGTGCACTTTATTTTAAGGCGTCAATGTTAGTGTAATTGTACTGAGTGATAAGGAACTACATGTACTTATTATAGGATTAGGGTAGGATTAGGGTTTAATTGTAATTATTTACTATTACCATGTTTTATCTGAATACTCTAAACCGTTTTAAAGCATTTATTTGCCAATCAGAATAACGTTTAATCATCATTCTATGTTAGTGCTAGGGCTGGGCAACGATTAACATCCAAAATAAAAGTTTGTGTTTACATTATATATGTGTGTTTATGTATATAAATTCACACACATGCATGTATATATTTAAGAAAAAATTGTTAATATAAAATATTAATATCTGTATTTAATATAAATTCTGTATAAATATATACATGCAAATATTTCTTGAATAAATACAACATGCATGTGTGCGTATTTATATATACAAAATAATTATACACACTACACACACATTATGTAAACACAAACTTTTATTTTGGATACGATTAATCGCAATTAATCATTGCCCAGCCCTAGTTAGCGCACTGCTTTCTTGTAAGCACACTATTAGTAGAAAGATGCGAGTTGGTCACTATCATGCATCTCTCGATAATTAATTGAAATGAATGCCATTTGTTTAAATAAAAAATCTTGCGCACTACGTAATCGGTGTCTGATCTAAAGCCGGAAAAATTATCCATATCTAATGAGCCGTAACTGGTCAAATATTGTGCTACAAACATTAATAACAGCTTTAACTGGTCAATGCTTGTAAATAACACTGGTATAAGTGGGAGAATCTAGAGCTAGGTGTGCATTAAACCATTTGAATGCCCTCCACTTGATGTTGGGTGCTGCTTTGCTTTTACGTTGTGCATTTACAGTAGTTTTAATGCACCGTTAGCCGTTGAACGATCTCTTACGTGTCTGATTTGTTGTTCTCTTCACAGGTGTTAAGAACTGCGACCGAAGGGTCCCCTCATGATGTACATCTCAAAAATGGTGCCGACCACCGATAAGGGCCGTTTCTACGCTTTCGGCCGTGTGTTCTCTGGTGTTGTGTCCACCGGGCTGAAAGTGAGGATCATGGGACCAAACTTCACCCCTGGGAAAAAGGAGGATCTCTACCTGAAACCCATCCAGAGGTCTGTAGTGCTACATATGCACTAACATTAGTCATGCACTAAAATAATTGAATGTTTTTAGTAGGACTTAAAACTAATCACATCCAATTTTGTATATATAAATGCACACGTGTATACATTTAAGAATTATTTGCATGTATATACTGTGTGCATAAATTACATTTTACATGCATCTAATTTTTCCTAAATGTATACATGCATATAAAATTATTATACACTGTGCACACGCATGCAAACAGCTTTGTCGCGTTTGGTTAATCGTTGCCCAGCCCTAGTTTTTTATTTATTATAATTTTTTTGTTAACCGAAAAGGTTAAATCAAATTGAATAAATTCAAATGTAGCTTTATATAATATTTGGCATTTTTGGTTTTAAACCAGGTATTTAAAAGTGTACCTCCTTTTTGACCCTGAATGTCATTTCCAGGACCATTTTGATGATGGGGCGTGCGTTGAGCCCATTGAAGACGTGCCATGCGGTAACATCGTGGGTCTGGTTGGCGTGGACCAGTATTTGGTGAAGACCGGGACCATCACGACCTTCGAGCAGGCCCACAACATGCGTGTGATGAAGTTCAGCGTCAGCCCTGTGGTCCGAGTGGCGGTGGAGGCTAAGAACCCTGCTGACCTGCCCAAACTAGTGGAGGGACTCAAACGTCTGGCCAAGTCCGACCCCATGGTGCAGTGCATCATCGAGGAGTCCGGAGAGCACATCATCGCTGGCGCTGGAGAACTTCACCTGGAAATCTGCCTTAAAGATCTGGAGGAGGACCACGCTTGCATTCCACTGAAGGTTTGTGCATGAACGACAACTTGTGCGTCAATTTATAAAAGTTACACGGGTCCATAGAGGACAAAAATGTCTGTGATAATGTGATTCTTGGGAGCACAGACTTGGGTCTCATTTTAAAGAAGACCCTTGTTGAAGTAAAGCTATAGAGGATTCAGTTTATGAAAATGATTTATAAATGATATTTTATATAAAATATATATTTTATGGAGCATGTTGAACTCTAAAAAATCAAAGCCATAAATCTAAACAAGTCATGTTCCAAATTTAGAGTTGATGTCTCAAATGAGCTTTCAGTAAGATTTGGTTTGGGTGCAGTACCTGATTTTCCCCATTAGATGCAAGCAAAACTCATTTGTTGGATTTGTGATTTGCTGTAGGTTTTCTCTTTCAATATTACACGCACAATTTATTACTCACCAACCACACTCTTGGCATCTATAGAAACACACCTGCACAAAATTGTAGCTATAATTGTATAATTCGCTCTATAATATGCAGAAACAGAAAACAGGAGTAAAACAAGTAGTTGCTTTATAGGCCAAACCTGAGAGAATTGCACCATCTGGTTAAAGTGGAGAATTGAAAGGAAAAGCATGTCCGTTTGAAGCATATCGTTGTGTGAACGTACGAGGGTGAAAAGCAGTGGTGCTACAATAGGATATACAGTTTATAAAACTATTTTTTATCTTTAAATCATGTAAGTGTGTTCTAGCAGACAACAGAAATAAAATTATGAACTTAAGCCCTCAAACCGTATTCACTTTATAGCCCTTAATCCTGTAATTGTGGACAAATGTGTGCACAGAGGACTCAGGTGTGATCCTAATTTTTATTTATATTATTAATGTTATATCACTGTCTTCGATAAAGTTTTGTCTATCCATTTATGGTGTTTTTTTTTTTTATTTAGGGGGTATTTTTGAATTTATTTACTTCAAAAAGTATCATATTTTTTATGTAAATTATGCTTATTTTTGTTTTATTTATTTTATGAAATAAATATGATTCCAATAAGTTCTTAGAGCTAAAACCTAAAGATGAAGTGACTTTGCTGTCATCTGGTGTCTTATTTTAGAATGCTCTAAATTAGTTTTTCCCATTCATTTCTATGGGTGCCCATTTTTGACCCAAATACAAGATTAAGGAGGGTTTTTTTTTCCACCCACTTAACATTGTAGAATCAAAGTCAAGAATCAGAGTCAAAAAAAAATTGTGTGTTCAGGAGGCAAACTTAAGTATTTTTTAAAATAAATCAAAACTATTTTGCCCACATTTGTCCAGAATACGGTTTTACGGTTAAAGTGCCCATTTTATGCACATTTACAGTTTCTTTAGTGATGTAAAACTTGTTTTGAAAGATGGACCCAAGAAAAAAACGTTGTGTTGTCTTATTACAATCAGTCTGTGACCCTGTTTTGGCAGTAAATTTAAACGCAACTACCCTGACGTAACCTATAACCTGTCGATCTCGCTCCCCAACAGAAATCGGACCCCGTTGTGTCATACAGGGAGACGGTCAGTGCAGAATCTCGACCAGATGTGCTTGTCCAAGTCCCCCAACAAACACAACCGTCTCTACATGAAGGCCAGGCCGTTCCAAGACGGTCTCGCCGAAGACATCGACAAGGGTGAGGTGTCGTCCCGTCAGGAGCTCAAGACCCGAGCCCGTTATCTGGCCGACAAATACGAGTGGGAGGTCACAGAGGCCCGTAAGATCTGGTGCTTCGGACCCGACGGGACCGGGCCCAATATGCTGGTGGACGTGACCAAGGGAGTGCAGTACCTGAACGAGATCAAGGACAGCGTTGTTGCTGGCTTCCAGTGGGCCACTAAAGAGGTGAGATGGTCAGAATTAAATGAGGTTTGGGTTAGTAACGGGTCTGTTGATGTCCTGTCTGGTCTATGAGGAGAAATCATGCACCACTCTGATGAAGTGATGGATAACCCCTACCACTATTATCTGAGACCTCCACAGACATCAACACACTCAGATTTAGTGCTATCTTGATGGACAATTGATTATATTTAGAGATGTCATGATGCATTTGTTACATTTTGATAGAAATACTTTTCTTTTTTTAGCCGTCAGTAATATATTAAACCTTTGTCTCATAATCAGGTCTAATCCAAATTCAAGTCTTTTACGATGCCTTTGACACTCTTTGGATTTAATTTGAGAAATGGACATTAAATGGAGAGACTGAAATCTCAGGTTTAGATTTTATTATAATTAGGGGTGTCGTGACACAAATTGTACTCAAAATGATACTATCGCAATATGTTTTAACGAAAATAATATTTTTCCTATCAGAACCCACATATATTCCCCTACTGTTATACATGATATTCAACATATCATATTTTATTGTATTAATATTATATTTACGCGTTATAAATCTGTTAATCATATAGCCTTCATGTCACTTCAGAAGATTTGAATT
Organism: Hybognathus amarus; assembly: GCA_030378365.1. NCBI lineage: Eukaryota > Metazoa > Chordata > Actinopteri > Cypriniformes > Leuciscidae > Hybognathus > Hybognathus amarus. Next base: position 111,007 of record JAQIUQ010000384.1, on the reverse strand, counting down.
AGACATGATTTTGCGAATATGTTTGACACTTTAAAGGGATACTCCACTTTTTATTGGAAATAGGCTCAATTTACAACTCCAGAGTCGAGTCCAGAATTTCACCGTTTTCAAATACATTCAGCCGATTTTATTTATTTTTTTTTATTTTTTTTTTATTATATATATATATATATATATATATATATATATATATATATATATATATATATATATATATATATATATTTTTTTTTTTTTTTTTTATTTATTTTGAAGAATATCAGTAACCAGACAGTTTCTGGTCTCATTGACTTCCATAGTAGGAAAAAGATATATACTGTGGAAGTCAATGAGACCAGAAACTGTCTGGTTACTGACCTTCTTCAAAATATAAAAAAAAATCGTCTGAAATTGAATGTATTTGAAAACGGTGAAACTCGACTGTTTATCTTTGGGGGAGTTGTAAATTAGCATATTTCCCAAAAAAAAAGTGGAGTATCCTTTTAAGTTTAAGTATCCTTAAGGAATTGAGAGTGAAAATTTTTGGGTGAATACCTTGTACAGAAAGCTGAGCCTTGCATAAAATTAGTCAATCTTTTTTATATTGTGATATAACGATGCATCATTACACCCCTAATTATAAATGTTAATGCTTAAAGTTCCGTCCTCTCTTTTTTACTTTCCTGCTCCTGATGTTCAGCTTTATTTGCTGAATGAGTGTTTTGCGAGTGTTATTGCGCCGCATGCTCACGGTCTTGTGTGTCTCCTCAGGGTGTGCTGTGTGAGGAGAACATGCGTGCCGTCCGCTTCGACATCCACGACGTGACCCTCCACACGGACGCCATCCACCGCGCGGAGGTCAGATCATCCCCACGGCCCGCAGGGTTCTGTACGCCTGTCAGATCACCGCCGAGCCCAGACTCATGGAGCCCGTCTACCTGGTGGAGATTCAGGTGAGCGGACGCGTGTGGGAATAAGCTACAAAATCTAATAGTTCTGTTTATCAGGGTTCCCACGGGTCCTTAATCCTATTTATTTATTTCACAAAGACCCTTGAAAGTTTTTAAAAAAATAAACATGGAAAAAATTTCCCATATTTCCCTCCGCTGTGATATTGTGTTATTTCGGCAACACTTCGTGGCCTATGCATATTAGCGTGATTGATTTACATTAGTTACACTTCGTTAAGTGTTTCCCATATGAGGTACTTTGTGTTGTACGTTGCCATGATGTCACATGCGCACAAAACTACTATGATAATACCTCAATGTCTGATGTTTGACACAACAAATATGGCCCCTCATTAAGTCCTTTGGACCTGGAAAGTCTTTAAGTTTGAAGTTAGCCGAGATGTAGGAACCCTGTTGATGTCCTGTCTGGTCTATGAGGAGAAATCATGCACCACTCTGATGAAGTGATGGATAACCCCTACCACTATTATCTGAGACCTCCACAGACATCAACACACTCAGATTTAGTGCTATCTTGATGGACAATTGTTGCAGGACATTCATTTTGAATATTAATTATATTTTCGGGTGTCACGATCACGATAAACATCGCTATTTGATACGAATACTGATCTCAAGATATGATACTGTTTTTATTCAAATATCACCATCAGGCCCCACAAATATTCTGCTTTCTCCATTATATTCAACATTATGTGTAGTATTTTAATGTTTCTCATCCGCATCTCTCTCTCAGTGCCCGGAGCAAGTGGTCGGCGGCATCTACGGCGTGTTGAACAGAAAGCGAGGTCACGTGTTCGAGGAGTCTCAGGTCATGGGAACACCCATGTTCATCGTCAAGGCCTTCCTTCCCGTCGACGAGTCTTTCGGTGAGTAACCGCTTGGATTCTAGCCTGGCTCCGCCCTCCTACATACTTCCACTCCATTTTCTTTTTCCATCAGTACGTCGTCTGGGTTTACGGTATATTAGCGGATTTTTACCGGCCCAATCAGCTTTCAATCACTGGTCCAATTTTTCTTTTAATCAGACAAAAGCATTGTATTCGAAGTAGGTTTTTACCAAAACGACCACTATTTAACCACCACTATTTAGTCGCATTTAATTAAAGGCCCCATATTGTGCAACTTTCTGAAGTTTTATTTTATATTGATTTCTTTAAGAATATATGTTTGCGGTATAAGTACCAAAAACCATCTTGAAATATTTTTACCAAGTTTAATTTTGGCCCGTTTACTTAATATTTATGAGCCTCTCTTCTGATTGGCCTGTTGTTTTCTGAGTGACCCACCATTGGTGGTGACTGAGTGGTTCTGACGTCACATTTATATGGTAGTCACAACAGCTCGTGAGAAGGCACAGCTACTTATTTGGTATTTTCATAGCACTAGGGGTGTAACAATATATCGTGCCACAATATATCGCAATACAAAAATACAATATGTATCGATTTGTCTAAAATAATTCTGTATTTTCAGCTTCAGAATCATGAATATTGCTATTATTTATAAACCCACAATGTAATATCAAAGTTAGCATTTTAATCAACAGTACATTTTTTTGTTAACCTTTTATCGTATGTCTTGGAGTATCGCAATAATATCGTATCGATGGATTTAAGTACCGTAATATGTATCGAATCGTGACAGGAGGTTATCAAAATGCACTTATTGACCACTATTTAACTTGAGTCACATTTTATTAATATAAAAACACCTGTTTCATTGCAAATGTGAGTAACGCTAATGTTGTGTGTGTGTGCAGGTTTCACAGCGGATCTGCGCTCCAAGCACCGGCGGTCAGGCGTTTCCCTCAGTGTGTGTTCGACCACTGGCAGATTCTGCCCGGCGACCCCAGAGGCGCCGCGTCCAAGCCTTTCCAGATCGTCGCCGATACACGCAAGCGCAAGGGCCTGAAAGAGGGCATTCCGGCACTCGACAACTTCCTGGACAAGTTATAAACCGCTGAACGACACGTCTCCCACTGTAACCCAACCTCGCGCTTTACTCTCTCATTCCCGTGTCATTCCTTCCCTCCTGCACTCGCTTCCTTCCCTCAGAGTACACGAGGGACTGGACTGTACAGGGCACAAACGTCACATTTCTCACAGCAAACAGGAAAGTCAAGTGGATTATGTAAATCTAAATAAAGAAAATAAAAATGGAAAATTACGAGTGTGTGGCGTTTCATTGCTGGCCTGTTCAGATGTTGATGTCAGCATTTTGTCTTTTCTAGTCTCTGAAATAGTTTCATGGTTTAACTTAATTTCAAAATTTGTAGTCTTTATGAGCCATGACAGGAATTAATTCCCTAAAGCATTTAAGTTCTGGTGTTTTTTTTAAATTAGTTAAGTGGCTCAAACCTTTTATCAATGTTATAGTTGAGTTTTGAACAATACTTGTTTTTTCTTAGTGCAACTTTGAACTTTTGATCTACTTAAAATGTTGACTTGAAGTTTCCCCATTATAGATCATATTCAGACTACATTATAAAAAGTAAACTGTATCTTTTATAATGAAGGCATAACATGAATGCATTGAGTGGTACTTTGTCAGATATTTTGTCTGTATAAATATAACTTTATTTTAGCTCAGGACCTGTACCATGATGGTAGTTAAACAAACTCAGGGTTACAGGATTAGATTGAGTAATCCAATCACACCAGGCATCTTTATATCAGTCGATTGTTTTTTTTCTAGTTTACTATAACTAGTTACCCTTAATTGAAATACTTTTAGTACACGTATACTATATTATCTTAGATTACTCGCTTGTATTTTTTTATATAAAGAATTAAGAATAACTAGACCTTTACAACTAGGCTATATCAAGACCTAGCACAACATAAAGGGGTTTACAAGGAAGTAAATGCAACAAATAAAAGCATAAGATCCATCATAAACTTGTGCTGGGGGTGCAGCAATTTGTTTTCACAGGATTGTAAATGAAACCCAAATATTTGTTCATTCACATTTTTTAATTCTTAGCATTTAGTATTTTTAATAACCAATTGAACACATAACAGTTTTCTATAGCCCATTTAAAGTATGTGAGTCACGGCTAAGGGCGTTTGTTAGGCACAACCCGAAGCAGATAATCACCGTGAATTATTAAGATACAGCTCTAGAGTACCTTATGCTTTTATAAAACAGTTACAATACAAATATTAAATCCCCCAAAACTGTATCAATGCTATTTTTATGAAGAAAATCGCTAAAGCCTTCCTTCCGCTGGAAGAAATAGTCCCTGTCCTTGAACAGCAAGTTACAATATTTCGCCTCTAGATGTCGCCAAAGACTGTCTTTATGAGTGAGTCTGTCAACAGAGAAGACTTTTATATTGAAAAGATTTGCTGTGAACACGGAAAAGCAATACACAACTGAATGCGTGTAAGGAATGGGAAATTAAACCCCTTGACTGGTAAAATGACAATAATATCGCGGCGGACATTCAAACGGATTTTTTTTTACGAATATTAGACTGACCTGGAAAAAACGCTATCTAACACGTTTACGTTGTTAAGATTGGTGGCTACGGGTGGTGTAGAAATACAATTGGGTAAAGCGGTCATAATCGTACTATTGACCAATCAAAATCATGGACTGGAACTAACCGTTTCATTCGTTTTTTTTTTAACATAAGAGCGTGACGTCATATTCTGACCGTTGCAGTGTGTGGATAGAAATAATTCGTCCTCGTCCTCTTCGACTAAAACTCCTGAGCACAAGTCCGCGTCGGTGTTGTGTAAGGTAGGCTCTAACCAGGTTTTTGTGTTCATTTTTATTTCCTGTCGTCGTGCAGGCTCTTTTATTGTATATGACAGAGTTTAACCGCTCAATAAGACTTTTATTTAAAGGCTTAATTTCCCGTGAGACCGGTCCGTTGAGATAACGGTTGAAATGCAGAATCAATAATGTCAAATATGTGATGTGCAGTCAAATGACCGGGGTTGGGTTGTTGTTTAAACTTGATATTGTTTATTATTAAAAAGTGTATACATTTTAATAATACTGCACTCCCCAACCTAAAACCTGCACAGTCCCCCAAACTAAAATATCTTCCATGGCCCTTATAAAAACATAATTGGAATCGGATATTTAATCACAAATGCTTTATCCATATTTGAAAAAGGATGTGAAACAAGTTGTTAATTTTGATAGTGTTGATTTTAAAGGGGTGGTTAAGTTTGATTTCACTTTTCTAACTTTAGTTAGTGTGAAATGTTGCTGTTTGAGCATATACAACAAAGCTCGAAATTCAAAGCAAAGGAAAATATTTGCTTTTAAAGAAAATGACTACAACAAACGGCTGGTAGAACTACACAAGCTTCCTCCTGGGTTAGTGACACCACCAACCCTAAAATGTACATAAGCCCGCCCCGGGAACAAGAGTACATTTGAGAGTCAGCTCAAAATTTAGCATCTGACTTTTCACATGGAATAGATAAGTCACTCTGTGTGTATCTCACAACGGTGCATTTTTGCAAACCTTCAAAAAGGGACAACTTTAACATGCTATATAAAAATAGGCCTATCTGTGGGGTATTGTGTGCTAAAACTTCACACACATACACACACACACTCTGGGGACATCAGAGATTTATTTTACATCTTGTGAAAATGGCATTTTACCACCCCTTTAATGCACTTGTTATGTTGGCCACGAGTTTTCATTTCATCTATCTAAATGTTCAGTTGTTGTCTGTCATCTCACTTTAAATATACATTTTCTTATTGTCATGCCTGCCTGTGTCAATATAATAATATATAATTATGTCCCTCTATGGCATGATGGTGTTGTACTAATGTAAACTACTATTTTTGGACCTCACACCGCCCTTAATTTTAAAAAAAATGTATACAGTACATAATATGCAAATGTCCTGACATATCTGGGGTGGAACAGTACTTGTCTTTCAGGAAGCAAAGCCACATGTAGGACAGTGCATTGTTTGTGAAGCAGTCTGTTAAACACATTTACACAAAATAATGTCAAAATACCCGCCTCGGAAAAGTATTCTCGTTTATGTCATAAGTGAAGAGTTGAGAGAGAAAACGGATGTTTGTCAGTTTTCCGGTCCGTGCAGTCAGTCTTCAAGTGACACCACACACTTAATATTAATTTGTCATTAATGTTAATAAAACAACAAAATACAGCTTTAAACAGTGAACGAATAGAGTTATTTTACATTTAGGCTTAATTGTTCATTTCTGTACCTGAATACTACTATTAGATTTAAATTTGTTATTTATCTCTGCTTGTAATTTGTGTAGGCTATTTGTTCAAATTTATTACTGACTGTTCTGACTGATTGATATTAAATATTTGATAATTTTACCTTTTCATAGTGTGATAGCGTGGTAATTTGAGTTACAAAAACACATGTAATTCAGTGAAATGCCAAAAAAAACACTTTTATTGTTAGATTTTTTGAAAAATAAGTAGATGTTGTGAATAATTATGATTAACCGTTCTTAGTCAGGTTCACTGTTTGATATAGCTGCCTAGCTGTTAGCCTGCAATATTAACTTAAGTAGAAGTTTCGTCATTCTGAGTAATGTTTTGTCATTCGTTGTACAATGCAAATTGTCTGTTACACCACAGTGTCATCCATTACACTGAATGACAGTGTCACTGCTAGATAACATTTTTAGCATTTAAATGCATTAAAACATTTAAATTTAGAAAGTTTAATATATTTTTTATTGCTAACCATCCCCTGTTTATCTGAAATATAAATAAAATGCTAAAAATGATAGCTATAAAATATATCAGAGTAATTTATGTTGCCAAGGGGCCCACCTAGACCCTACTTTGACCCAAGTTTGGTGTCTCTAGGTGGCTTAGTTACGGCCGTTCAAAGTTAGGGCCCTTTTTGCAGTCTGAACATTCCTCCAAGTCCAAAACCTGCAGTGGGTCGGGACTTCCAGGGCCCCAGAGGCTCTGGTGGCATGCCGAGGAAGGTTGGCCGTTCTCGAGCATGGCCAGATGGCCCCTGTGATCCCGGAAGGGTAAACGCGCGACTAACTGTGATTCTCTTAAGGTAGACTGACCAGAGAACTGAATGTTGCCAACAGAAATTGATGACTTTTTAATGAATAACACTGTTCTGTCAGTAATTTTGTGTCAATAATTGCATGGAATCTGTCTTGGTTTTTGCATTCAAAAACATCAAAATGAATAAGTAATAGGCTATTTTCTACCCTAGTTTTGTGCCTAGCTGAAAAACGCTCGGTTTTTATGGGCGTCTCGCACTGAAGACATGGAAGTAAACGCCCACTGCTGTGAGTGGATAACAGTTTTGCATATTATAATAGTGTTGTCAAAAATATCGATATTTCGATAAATATCGATACTGAAATATCTGAACGATACCAATACTAATTTCCCGAAGTATCGAATACTAGCCGTGCGGTCACTTTCACTTCTCTCCAAAGGCGCGTTGACAAACACCACACGTGACGCACTCGTCTCATTTGCTCTGGTTAAATAGCAAAAGTGAAGTTAATGTCGGAGAAAAGCGCGCATTAAAACACACACCGCGAGCAGGCATGTCGTTGAATAGCGCGGACACGCATTAACAACACAACGCGACCGAACAAGTCGGAGAATAGCGCGGACACGCATTAACAACACACCGCGAGCAGGCATGTTGTTGAATAGCGCGGACAGGCATTAGACAACACACCGCGAGCGAGCAAGTCGGAAAATGGCGGACACGCATTAACAACACACCGCGAGCAGGCATGTTGTTGAATAGCGCGGACAGGCATTAACAACACACCACGAGCAGGCATGTTGTTGAATAGCGGGACAGGCATTAACAACACACCACGAGCAGGCATGTTGTTGAATAGCGCGGACAGGCATTAACAACACACCGCGAGCGAGCAAAGTCGGAGAATAGCGCCGACACGCATTAACAACACACCGCGAGCAGGCATGTTGTTGAATAGCAATTAAATATTGTAACTGCATGTGGTCAAATGTAAATTAGCTTGTGCCTATTTAACTTTATTATTTAATTCTGCAATTTGCCTTCATTACCGATTATGATCAATTGGATTACACAGACTAATTAAACTAAACAGAAAGTGGCATCTCATAATTCAATAATAAAATGCCTTTAACTGAAAATTGAATGTTTAATCTTATTATTATACATTACTGACACTCTATCCTCCAATTTGATACTGTTAAGTGCTTTTATGTTATTATAGTATATTTTAATCTTTGATAACAGTAATAAAAATACAACAGATAATGTTAGCTCTGGTCTAATTTATTTGTCAATATTAAAAATATTAACAAATAGAACTCAGGACATTTTTGTTCATGTAAAATGTACCTCATTGTCATGTTCTAGACTTGTTATATTTAGCTTTAAATAAAAAAAAAACTTCCCCCTTAATATTGTGCAGTTTTTTTTCCGTGGTATCGAAAATGGTATCGAATATCGATATTTTTCAAGGTATCGTATCGAAGTTAGAAATTCTAGTATCGTGACAACACTATATTATAATGAGTTTCGACTCACTCGTCAATGCACTTGGAAGAAATTGTTTTGAAAACGTCCAATGTTGTAAAACGGCGACCGGAATGATTGGCCCGTACATGTTCGAACCCAGAGTCCGTGTGTTTCACCATTCCTGTCAGATCCAATATCAGACGGCACAGCACCGTTTTTTACTCTTAATCACTCTGCAAATCCAGTCTTGTTTACAAATCAATCCTCAGTGAAATGAAGCGAACAGACGACGATGTTATACCTCATCAGCTGGAACGTCATTAAAAATAAAGTTTATCCATGCAGTCCTATTGGAATCCAGACGAAGCTTATGCAGCGACTGTCTTCTTCCACAACCAGGCGCTGTAGAATATTCTGTATTAGCTCTGTAGCTCGATCCAGTTTGTCATCACGAGGTAGGCATCTATGTTATTTAACTATGCATGTAATGCGTGAATCAGTGGGCGGGGCTAAACTGGTCGTGTTGAAGCAGGCGTTGATCTTCTTCTGCGGGGTGGGGTTTTATCCTCTGTCGTCATAGTTCCCCACTTTGAAAAACGAGTCGTTTGCTGAGGCTGGTGTCAATAAAAGCTTTTATTGGACTAACAAGGACGTTTTCAATTCTGGTTCACACGGCAGGATTATTATTATTAGCCCGATTTTAACCCCGATTCACCCCTTCCGATAATCTTAAAGGGGTCATGAACTGGCTTTTTAAATGTTTTTATTTTGTTGTCTGAGGTCAACTTATGACGTTCGCTTGGTTTTTACCTTCAAAAACATAAAAATGAATAAGTTATGGGCTATTTTCTTCCATAGTTTTCAGCCTACTTGAAAAATGCTCGGATTTTATGGGCGTATCGCATTGAAGACTAGGAAGTAAACGCCCACTGCTGTGAGTGGATAACAGTTTTGCATATTGTATAATGAGCTTCAACTCTGTCGTTGGTTTCGGTAGATGCACGTGGGGGAATTGGTTTTGAAAACCACTGTTGTTGTAAAATGGCAACCGGAATGATTCGCCCATACATGTTTGACCCAGAGTGTGATCCCGATCGCAGGACAATGAACCAACAGCACCTCGAATACAACAGATATCGATGTAGACACATACACAAGGACGAATTTTAATCAAACAGATCTCATTTCCCATTAACTACCATAGTATGTATTTTTTTTTCTACTATGGTCAGTCGATATGAGAATGAGATTTGTTTGATTAAAACATTCTTTCAAATATCTTCCTTTGTGTTCAGCAGAACAAATAAACACACAGAGGTTTGGAACAACATGAGGGTGACTAAATACTGACAGAATTTTCATTTTTGGGTGAACTAACCCTTTAAGGGTAGATTGTCAGTCATGGTTCTCAAGGTTTAGTACAACTACCTCTGTTTTTTTGTGGTTAATCAGAAAAACGTTTGTGTTGTTTTCAAATGCATCTTTAGTTATAATTTTGTACATCCTTTATTGTTACACTCGTGCATCTGATGCTCTTCCCTGTGCTCCCACACGGACATAAAGAAACCGGAACTTGGCATTCACAAGAGCCATCATTAAAGAGCAACATGCAGGTTGCATTTATTTCTGAATTAATACATTAAATTGTCTGCAGAGGTCTTTTAAAAAAACGTATGTAACAATTTCTAATGAAATCTCATTTGATGTAGATTTTGGTTAAAAATGCGCTAGGCTCTGGAATACACCTTTCCCGCACGCAACGCGTCATATGACGTAGCCCGAGGAAAACAAATGAGCTCGCGGTACGCTTCTCATTGCTGGGTGTTGATGTAGTTCGAGCACACACAAAAAAGAGTGATTATCTGTTCAACACAAGAGTTATAGGAATTCTACTTGATTTGAATCGAATGAATGGTAAATGATTTTTTATTTAAAAAATACGGTCAAACAACGTTTGAACAGAAACAGAGTCAAACTAACCAAGGAGTTCTTCATATATTCTCATCCAACAGGAAGAAAACGATTAGAACTTCAACACCTGACACTTACTGTAGCGGCAGCCAGTAACCACTAAAGGCTAGAGTAGAGGGAGTAAAAGTTGACGCATGTCCACTGCAGATCTAGATGGTTTATTGTAACATTGAAGTGAATATGATGGAATAAATGACAGTAGAGCCTAAGCCAAAAGCAATGAAATGAAATCGGCTCATACAAAAAGTGCTGCCCCAGCTCACTCAACCCCTTCGACAGTGCTAACTCGCACGCAAACCAGGCAAGTAACATGCTACCTGACAACAAGCTGACGTAACAAACTGTAAGTAAATATTTCAAAAATAAAAGACATCAACCCAAACCTGGCACCTACATTTACACTCACTGAACCATCAAGAATTGTGTCCACTGCAAAGGCCATGCAAGTATACATTTAATGAGGGATTTGAAAATGGAGTACGCTGATGGTTCTTTTCATAGTTAAATGGATCTTTCTAGAGTAGTTCTCTATCTAATTCTATCAACTGTATCAAAAATATTCATATTCACTTAGAACCAGTTATCATGAATGTACTTGACATATATTTTTTGAAAGATGATAATTTTTAACATGATTTGTTACATTTTAATTAACCCTTAGCAAATTTATATAAATCTGGAGATTAAGAAATGAGGATTTAATGTAAGTTTAAAAAAGATTCCGAGTAAAGTAACCAAAATCACCCAATGTTAATTACATACCATAATGTGACTTATGATGTCCACTCCACTAATATAATTAGACAACTATAATGATAGACAACTAGTTTTAGTAATAGTTATCGTTAAATATTGCGTCTAAAATTTTAAATGTATAATAAATCTTATGAAGACACAATTTCTCTTTATTCATTTGATATAATTCAAGATTTCTCAGTGTCTTCATGCTTCTTTGATTTTCTTGGGAAAAGTTTTGAGATGATGTTCCCACCAAGTGCTCGTCTGGTTGCTGAATGTTCCTCAGACTCCGGGACGGACCGCGAAGCCCCGGTATCTGTGAGACCGTGAATATATGAGACTTTTCAGCGCGACTGAGAACTCAACTTGTCCGCTCCTGATCGTGATCTGAATGAACCGTAAGCAGAACTTCCCACAGACCATGTGTCCGACCGCTCATCTCCACTCACTGGGGAAAACATTTAAATCAGTAAAAAGTTTGAAACTCTTATAGAAAAAAATTCTGAGATTTAAAACTTTCAATATGTTCCTAAAAATAATGCAGTCTATTGGTCATCATTAAAACATTATAAAAAAAATAGCTACTTTATTAATCAGACAGGATTTTACATGTTTTGTCCCTGTTTTATCCTATAAAATATCTTTATTACAAGCCTGATTGCTGTTATTAAAGTTGACCATATAGATGTAAAGAAGAATAAATGATCAGTATAAACAAGTGCTTAAACTCCACATGTTTATCATCAACCTAAGAAGATCAAACTAAATATTATATATGCCTTTTTATTTTAGGCCTATATCAGATTTGCATTCATTGTCAAATTCGATTATCAAAAACTGAGAAAAGGGAAGATGTAAGAAAGAGTCCAAATTTTATTATGTGGAAAAATGTGTGGTGACAAATTTATGACAATGTTGACTAAATATAATATTTTCACAACAAAAAAAACATTCTCATTTATTTAAATTTATTCATGGAAAACATGAGCTCTAAGGCTGTAAAAAAGGTCACGAGGAAGAACAAAATAAACTGAAAGTGTCAAAACAAAACACTCACTGTTTGGTGGTGGAAATTCCATGCTGTCATGTCGTTTTATGGCCCCTGATACGTAACTTGTGTGAGATAAATCTCTTGAATGTGCTGAATCAAAAATTGGGTCTGCTCCTGATCGTGATCTGAATAAACTGTAAGCAGAACTTCCCACAGACCATGTGTCCGACCGCTCATCTCCACTCACTGGGGGAAAACATTTAAATCAGTAAAAAGTTTGAAACTCTTAAAACAAAATTATGAGATTTAAAACTTTCAATATGTTCCTAAAAATAATGCAGTCTATTGGTCATCATTTAAACATTATTAAAAAAAAATAGCTACTTTATTAATCAGACAGGATTTTACATGTTTTGTCCCTATTTTATCCTATAAAATATCTTTATTACAAGCCTGATTGCTGTTATTAAAGTTGACCATATAGATGTAAAGAAAGAATAAATGATCAGTATAAACAAGTGCTTAAACTCCACATGATTATCATCAACCTAAGAAGATCAAACTAAATATTATATATGCCTTTTTATTTATTTTAGGCCTATATCAGATTTGCATTCATTGTCAAATTCAATTATCAAAAACTGAGAAAAGGGAAGATGTAGAAAGAGTCCAAATTTCATTATGTGGAAAAATGTGTGGTGACAAATTTATGACAATGTTGACTAAATATAATATTTTCACAACAAAAAAAATTCTCATTTATTTAAATTTATTCATGGAAAACATGAGCTCTAAGGCTGTAAAAAAAGGTCACGGGAAGACCAAAATAAACTGAAAGTGTCAAAACAAAACACTCACTGTTTGGTGGTGGAAATTCCATGCTGTCATGTCGTTTTATGGCCCCTGACGCGTAACTTGTGTGAGATAAATCTCTGGAATGTGCTGAATCAAAAATTGGGTCCGCTCCTGATTGTGATCTGAATGAACCATAAGCAGAACTTCCCAGAAACCTTAAATCAGATCCATCATCTCCTCTCACTGTAATAATGGAAGCAGAGTAGCAGATTCAGTACAACATTTACAACATCAATGCATTTAACAGAATACTTTTATCCAAAGCAACTGACATGGCATTAAAGGAATATATTCATCAGTTCATGTGATTGTAATTAATTCAACTTTGTCAACTCTAAATGGATCAGGAGAAGGAGGATCTTCTCCTAATGGGCAAAGAGATGCTGCTACATACACCTTAATAGTGTACGGGGTAGGGCTGTGTGTATCACCAACAATGTCACGATATGATACACATCGTGATACTAAAGCCATGTATACGATACGCATTACGAAATGGATCAATTTGGAATTTAAATTTATTTTGAGCTGAGTTTAGTAACAGTGTTATACAGTTGTGATAACTGAAAAACAATTTAGTTTTTGTCATAAAAACACAATGAGTTAAATAGGAATAAAAATGCTTAAAGTGGCTCTTCCTTTGGCTTTTAAAGTCTTGCCTCAACTGAAATGACAATTATAGTGACACTGAAGCATGTCTACACTGCTCAATGACTAAACAAAACTTAAAACATTCCATAAAAGCAAAAGCGTAACAACTTACATTCAACTTAGTTATTTTTCATAGGTTCACTCAGACGCTGCGGATCAGCGCAGTGGGATATTCTCTGAATGTGCCGATTGTCTGAAGCCCAATAGAATCACGCCAATTCATTGGCTGATGGCGCTCGTGCTTCCAGTGAAGCTGCAATGGAGTATCGACGTTGTTCTCCGCCATGTGCTCGCTTCATCGCAAGCGACGACCCTCACAGTAAGTGCATCAGGTGTTTGGGTTTTTCACATGCGCGCGAGGCCGTTCTCAGGATCTTCTCATTGTAAATTCTGTGATAATTTACTTCTAGAAACTCTCCGCTCTCGGCTCGCGGTTTTTGAGAAGGATCCTAAATTCGCCTCCGCCGTCGCGCTCCCGAGGCCTCTCGAGGATCTGCGACCTGGGGTTCGGATGTTGAGCTCGAAGATGTGGAGTTTGAGCAGACGGGCGCGCGCTCTTTCTCTCCCTCCATCTCCCGAGCTCGCTCACATGCCAGTCGAGTTCGCTCACGATTATTTGTGCCCCAGCCCGGGAGCATGCGACTCTGTTTCTTTCGGGCTGGAGGACGTAATTTTACAGCGTCTGACTCCGAGGATTTCGGGCCTACTACTGTCGATGACGTTATCCCGCCTAGCGGCCAGGAAGCGCGGCCTACCGCGGCCTACTCTGAGCTTGTGGAAGTGCTTTTGCGCGCTACGGAGAAACTCGCGATCGACTGGCCTGATGAGCCCCGCGAATCTCAGTCGTCCAAACTCGACGAGAGGTTTCTCAGTGGCCCTAATTCTAGGCCTCAACGGAGAAAACTGCCGTTTTTCAACGATCTGCATCGTGAGATTTCCAGATCCTGGAAGCAGCCTTTCTCTGCGCGTCTCACTAATGCGGCAGCTGCTGATTTCACCAACCTTGTGGGTTCTGTGGAACAGGGCTACTCCGCCATTCCAGCGATTGAGGATACTTTGGCCAGCCATCTTGCTCCGTCGTCGGCGCCATCTTGGAAAGCACGTCCTCTCCTTCCGTCCAAAGCATGTAGAACTTCTTCCTCTCTCATCGGAAAATCCTACATGGCGGCTGGTCAAGCAGGCATGACCCTTCACACTATGGCCATCCTTCAGGCCTACCAGGCCGATATCCTTAAAGAGATGGATGAGGGTAGTGGTGTCACTCCTGAGGCTGTGAAAGAGCTTCGTATGGCCACGGATTTGGCCTTGAGGGCCACCAAACATACCGCACGTGCGGTGGGCCGCTCTATGGCTGGCGCGGTTGTGGCGGAACGCCACTTATGGCTTAACCTCACGGAAATCCGAGATAAGGAGAAGGTTTTCCTCCTTGATGCCCCTATCTCCCAGGGTGTTTCGAAGAGCAGGCGCTATTTCACCGCTTCTACTCAGCCCGGTGCGAGAAGAAGGAGACACCCTTGGTTTTCTCCCCTCTCCTCCGACACACTCTTTAACTGCCGGTCGTGTTCTCAGAAACACTCCTCCTTTTTCTGGAGCAGGAAGGCCCAGTCACCCAGACCCCAGCTTTGTTACCTCCCATCGCTTGTCAGGACACCAAGTGCTCTCCTACACGGACAACCTCCCAACTCCACAATCTTCATCACGACACCCTCACTCAGGTATGTCATCTGCATTGCAACACCCTCTTCCTCTTTCTCACTTCTTTCCAGAATGGGAGCGCTTACCAGGGGTATCGCCGTGGATTCTTCGCACAGTTCGGTTCGGCTACACTCTCCAGTTTTGCCGCAACCCCCCCTGCTTCAACGGGATTTTTCCTACTGTAGTCGACAGCGCCACCCAGGCTTCTGTGCTACAGCGGGAGATTTCTTCCCTCCTTCTCAAAGGTGCGATAGAGGAGGTTCCTGCGGAGGAAACCGAACAAGGCTTCTACAGCCGTTATTTCCTGGTTCCGAAGAAAGGCGGCGGTCTGCGTCCCATTCTAGACCTCCGCCGTCTGAATTTCGCCCTTTTCAGGGGGAAGTTCAAGATGTTGACGTTGAAAGCCATCATTTCTCAGATTCGGCCAGGAGATTGGTTCGTGACAATAGACCTCAAGGATGCCTATTTTCACATCCAGGTCGTGCGGCGTCACAGAAAGTTCCTCAGGTTCGCCTTTGGAGGAAGGGCGTTCCAGTACAGGGTCCTCCCCTTTGGCCTCGCCCTGGCACCGAGAACGTTCACGAAATGCGTGGATGCAGCGCTGGCCCCCTTGCGGCTCCAGGGCATCCGCATTCTCAATTATCTGGACGACTGGCTCATTCTAGCCCAGTCCAGGGAGTTGGCTACCCACCACAGAGACACTGTTCTGCGCCATATTCAGTCTCTCGGTCTGAGGTTGAACGTGGAGAAGAGTGTTCTTACTCCAGCTCAGCACACAGTTTTCTTGGGTGTGCACATGGATTCCGTTCGTATGCAGGCCCGTTTGGCTCCTGCACGGATTTGCAGTTTGATGACATGTTTGGCCCGTTTTTCGCTAGGCCATCGTGTTTCTGTGGGCACTTGCCGCAGGCTTCTGGGCTTAATGGCCGCAGCCTCCCCTGTGCTACCCCTGGGTCTGCTCCACATGCGGCCCTTTCTGTGGTGGATGAAGCTCTCAGGGATCCGGCCCACTGGGCCAGCCTTTCGCCTGTTGAGGGTGTCGGGCAGTTGCTCTCGCGCCCTGTCAATTTGGCGGGACCCTCTTTTTCTTCAGAAAGGGGTCAGCATGGGAACGGTATTCCGTCGCCAGATGATTACAACGGATGCCTCTCAACCGGCTGGGGAGCAGTTTTCGAGGGCAGACCAGCGTGTGGGGTCTGGACGGGCGAGACCCTCGCTTGGCACATAAACTGCTTGGAGCTGAGAGCTGTCTTCCTGGCTTTGCGTCATTTTCTCCCTTTTCTAAAGGGTCACCATGTCATTGTCAGGACGGACAACATGGCGGTGGTTTCCCATGTAAACCGGCAAGGAGGTTCTCGATCTCGCACCCTGGACAGGCATGCGCGTCATCTTCTCTTATGGTCTCAGAGCAAGTTCCTTTCTCTGAGAGCGGTCCATGTCCCAGGGATTCTGAACCTCGCAGCGGATTTCCTATTCGAGGCAGAAACTCCAGTCGGGGGAATGGATGTTGAACCGTCAGACAGTGTCCCTGATCTGGGAGGTGTTCGGGAAAGCGGAAGTGGACCTCTTTGCCTCGCAGGAGTCATCCCAATGCCCGCTTTGGTTCTCCCTGAATCCTCCAGCTCCGTTGGGGATAGATGCATTCGCCCACCCTTGGCCAATGCAGAAACTCTACGCCTTCCCGCCCATCAAACTGATCCAGGCGGTCTTGGCCAGAGTGAGGGAGAGCGGAGTCCGCCTCCTTCTAGTAGCCCCGTTCTGGCCGTCTCAGCCTTGGTTTTCGGAGTTGATCCCTCTGTTGGAATCGCCCCCTGGAGGATTCCAGTCAGAGAGGATCTGCTTTCCCAATTTCAGGGCAGGATTTGGCATCCTCGCCCAGACATGTGGAAGCTGTACATTTGGCCGATCAGAGGCCGTCGGCATTAGGCTTGGATCTTCCAACTGATGTTCAGGAGACCATCGCTAGTGCCAGAGCCCCTTCTACGAGGAGACTGTATTCCTCCAAATGGAAGGTTTTCGTATCATGGTGCTTGGCACATGATAGGAACCCAGTTGACTGCCCTGTCGCTTCAGTTTTGGAGTTCCTGCAGGAGAAGTTTACCTCCGGGGCGGCTGCTACCACCCTCAGAGTCTATGTTACAGCCATTGCAGCACATAGAGAATCAGACGAGATTCCATTGGGTAGACTGAGGTTAGTTTCGGCCTTCATGCGTGGGGTTAGGCGCCTGAAACCAGTTCGCCCCCCAGAGTTCCCTCTTGGGACCTTTCTGTCGTCTTGGAGGGTTTAAAGGAGGCCCCCTTTGAGCCCTTGAAGTCAGCTCCGGATCGGATTCTGACTCTTAAGGTTTCGCTTTTGTTGGCTTTATCTTCTTCTGAAGCGGGTAGGGGACTTGCAAGCTCTTTCTGTTAGCGAGTCATGCTTGGACTTCGCTCCCGGTTTAGTCAAAGTTTCCTTGAGACCTAGGCCGGGCTATGTTCCTAAGGTTCTCTCCACAGCGTTCCGATCTCAGGTTGTCAGTCTTAATGCTTTCCACCCTCCTCCTTTTTCTTCTGAGGAGGAAAGGAAGCTTAATTTGATCTGCCCAGTTCGGTCTTTTGAAATTGTATGTAGACCGCTCCAGCAGTTGGAGGAAATCGAACCAGCTTCTGGTTTGTTTTGGTGCTGGCCGCCGGGGCTTGCTGCGTCAAAACAGAGGATTTCTCATTGGGTCACAGAAGCAATATCTATGGCCTACGAGGCGCGTGGTTAGCCTTTCGCCTCTTGACATTAGAGCACATTCCCACTAGGAGTGTGGCATCCTCTCAAGCTCTTTTTAGAGGAGCTCTCTTAGAGGACATTTGTGTTCGGCGTAGAGGCATGACAGCCAGATACCGGTATCGGGTATCGGCCTCGATACCACATTTTTTAAAGTACTCGTACTCGTTAAAAGTCCCCCGATACCGGGGACCGATACCACGGTCTGAGAAATGGGTTAATCACAGGCGCCGAGTGCCCGCCCCAGGCCCCGGCTGCAGCTCAGAGCGGGGAGGAGGCGAGACGAGACCTGTCAGCCGCGTGGACCAAGTCGGTACTAAAAAAATGTAAACGTCACGGTACCAAGTCCCGGTGGTACCGAATACCTGATCAAACCCAGTTCCGTTTGCACATGCATGCACGAAGGGCGTGAAGTTGCGTCATCATCATGAAAGCGCTGAGACATGGCGACCGCGGCGCTGCTGATGTGTGTCTGTGTATATTAAACTGCCAAACGACTGTTTAAATATAAAACCTGCATGTTCTGCTTGTCTCTGTGTGAATGAACAGTGCAGACGCGCGGTTTCATTTAACGTTAGCTACCTCTCACACACACTGAAGCTCGAAGTGACGCTCGCGCTGTTCTCCGTCTCTGCTGCCTCACGATATGATGACATGATTCATGATTTCATCTCCGAGAGTCACTTCATGAGTAACGGTAGGTATTTACCGTTTCATTTGAGAAAAACGATCGTCATATCATTTCTTTTACTAGGTGTTTCTCAATGTCAAGGATACTTCCCTTTGACATTGAGAAACGCCCAGTGTCTATGTATCAGACACGCACAGAAACTCAAAGGTCTTCACGGCAACCCGTCAAAATAAAAGTTTGGTAAGAAATTGACAGAAATAATTATATTAGGCTACTGTACAATAGATTTAACTACGTCTCTATTAATCAAAATTGCTACTACTAATAATGTGTGCATAAGGTTGCTTTTTCTCTTGATTTTTTATAAGCAATATTTCTCAATATCATCAATATTTTCGTATAAACAGCATGTAGCCTTCAATGCTTTCATAAATGTACCATCATAAATAATAGTCATTGAATTGAATTTTTTTTATTTAACTATTTGGAAAAAAAAGAAAGAAAAAAAGAATATATATATATATATATATATATATATATATATATATATATATATATAAAATGAAATAAAATATAATTAAATAAATTGGAAAAATAGTTAAAACTGATTTTAAATCATGTTTTTTTTATTAAGTACTCGGTATCGATATTGGCGAGTACTGAAATGCAAGTACTCGTACTCGTACTCGTTTTCCAAAAAGTGGTATCGGTGCATCCCTGAGCTTGCGGCCGGCTGGTCTTCTCTCGCACACTTTTTGTACGTTTCTACAATTTGGATCTTGATATGACTCCGGGTTCCCAGATTCTTTCTGTTTGAACCGTTTATAGTCATTATCTTATCGATACCAGTCATTACAGCGCTCTTTGCTTGGCGAGTTTGGTATCCGTTTCCCACTGCGCTATCCGCAGCGTTGAGTGAACCTATGAAAGAGAACGTCTCTGGTTACTTACGTAACCTATGTTCTCTGAATAGGGAACGAGACGCTGCGTTAGCGGCCAAGCTCCTCGCACTGCTGACAGTCTTCTTTTCGGCAGAGAAATCTGAGGAGGAGATGGCGCACGCGCGTATTTGATTGTGCGACGTGATTGCGTCAGGGCAGGGGCCAGACGCGCGAGCGCCATCAGCACAATGAATTGGCGTGATTCTATTGGGCTTCAGACAATCGGCACATTCAGAGAATATCCCACTGCGCTATCCGCAGCGTCTCGTTCCCTATTCAGAGAACATAGGTTACGTAAGTAACCAGAGACATTTTCTAACACCTAATATTTAGCAATTTGGTCCTGAAGGATAGTTCACCCAAAAATGAAAATTCTGTCAATATTTACTCACTCACCCTCATGTTGTTCAACCCCGTGAGACTTCGGAACACAAATTAAGATATTTCTCATGAAATCTGAGAGCTGGATCACTGTGTCACTGGATCACACAACTGTGTTTAGAGGATACTTACAAAGACCGAAATTTGACATAATTTTGCGTGTTTTAGTTGTCTAAAGCGATATAATCTCGCGAGCTGTATGTGAGATGGCTTTATTATAGTCTATGTATGCATAGAAAACCAACTCTCAGAGAGCGTGCAAGTACTGAATCGTTTGAATGTTTAAACAGGTAAGACTTAAAGACGTGCAAATGGTAAGCTTTAGTCATCATGATGCAATGCTGGCCCGATTAAGCAAGTGAGTATTCCGTCATGTCCCCGACTCCTGAACGTGAGTCGTGTAGTTTCACCGGCTGCCAGCGCTGGACCCTTGCCTTGAGCAACCGTTTCAGAGCACAGAGAGAGAAGACGCAGCACCATTGAACTCATGCTGTTTGCGAAATTGCGTCTTGAAGAACATTTTAAAACTACTGATTTGATTTTATAATCTGTGTAATCTTTTTTAAAGTTTGCGGGAATTCTCCACGCATTATAAGTGGAAGAGCCTGCGGAAATGATTAAAATGATGTGCAATACCCTCATCCGAAAATCGAACCCTGAATTGGCTCCAGTCAAAAGCACAACGGTACTTGATAGCTGCTGTATCAAATACCCACATAACGCCCAGGAGTTCAGTGACGACTTATCGTTATCGAATATTCTGAGCACAGCCCTAGTACAGGGTAAGACCAGCAGAGAAGTGATCATGGAGGAACTCCAGCACTGAAGGCACCAGCACTGGGTCCAAACCACGTGCCCTACACCAAACGGTGAAAACATTCCCCCTTAGGCCATACAGTCTCCTTGTGGATGGAGCTCTAGAGCTGAGTATGATCTCGATCACTCACACACACAGTTTCCACTGCTCTGCAGAAACAGGTCCCTCCTGAGGGGAATCTCCATGGAGACCTGACAGGAGTTATATGATGTCGAACCATATTCGGACCGGCCAGAATGGGGCTACCAGAGAGTAGACTGACCCTCAAGTCAGGGCTGCGAACGATCAGTCAACATTGTCGACAACGTCGAACAATAAAAATGGTCGACAAATATCTTTGTTGTCGAGTAGTTGTTTGATCTCACGTGACCTAATGTAAGGGCGTGCAATATCGCGATTTGACCGCTACGGCGCTTTGGCGCTAGAGTGGCGCTAGAGCTAGAGTAATGCAGCCCTTTATAAATGCAAGTGCGGTAAAAGAAAAAACAGCTCGAATTATGACGGAGTGCAAACGAATCCGAAATAGCAAGGTTTGGCAAAGTTTTACAAAACTTAAAACCAACAATGCTGTCATGTGCAATACATGCAAGGCAGAACTTGCTTTTCACGGGAGCATCACATGCATGTTGGAGCACTTAAAGAGGAAACATCCGGGCAAAAGAGGAGCCGGTGAGAATCGAGTGTTCTCCAGCTGGAGCTAACTAAGTTAACTGTAGTGGTAACGTATCTCTTTATTAGATCATGCAATACTATTAATAGTAATAATATCATCAATAATAATATAATTACAGTAATGTGATGATTTATTTTGCATAGAATAAAGCTTGATTGAGCTTAGGAGTCAGGGCTGTTTTTATTATTGTAACACTATTAGGTATTAAGTCTTATTACTTGCCTGTATTTTGTTCCATAATCATGAAGACTTACAAAAGGAGATGTTAGGAAGAATATCATTGCAGTTACTTTTCTTTTTCATTCTGTAAATTAAAAGGTAAATGAGAACATCTCTGTCAGCTCAATTCTCATGAAAAAAAAAAAAAAACTATCGTAATTTTATATCTATAATAATGGTTTGCAGATTAATATTTTACCCTTTTTGTGTCCTGAAGTAATGACCCTTTTTCTGTTTCAGTTCTTTGAAAAGCAGTGGGCTTATTAAACAATGCTTAGAGAGCATTTGTGTTTGATTTGAGTTGAACTGATTTTCTTTTTTTAATTTTATAGTAAGAATATATATAACTCAATGTTTTAACTAATTGAAAAAGCTAAATAATCATTCCAAACTTAATGATTAGCTGGCAAAATAATCGATGATTAGTCGATTAATCGTTCTAATAATCGTTAGAATAATCGATTATCAAAATAATCGTTTGCTGCAGCACTACCCTCAAGTCAAGTAAAGTCACCTTAATTTATCACAATACGGGCTGTTTCAAAGCAGCTTTACAGTGATAATTGGAAATTAAATTAACAAAGATTGTTTAGCTTTACAGCAGCTCTACAATAAAGTTATTGTCCAGCTAAAGTTAGTTTTGATTGAGTCACTTCCATCGCAAAAGATCATTAGTTATTAATTTAGGAGCCACTAACACTACACTGCTCTAACAGAAAACCTTTAATGCGATTCGCGACACACACTATAAGATCAATTCTGTGCATTCACACGTTTTAAAGATCAGGGCCATAGTCTAGAACAATGAGAAGGAAACACATCTGAGACTAAATGCAGATAATATTACCGTATTTTCCTCACTATAAGGCGCACCAGATTATAAGGCGCACCTTTAATGAATGAGCTATTTTAGAAAATTTTCATATATAGGGTGCACCGTATTATAAGGCGCATAAATATACTGCAGTCCAACGTTTGACTGGGTTTGCGCTTATGCATCCACTAGATGTGCGAAAGGCTAAAGGGAATGTAGCGAGTGCACGGTGCCGGAGGCGAAGGCGTTTATTTAGCAAGCGTGAGCGCGCTGGGGCAGTATACATAACTTACATTCGCAGCCTGACTCATATGAGTATTCAATATTCAGTATGCGCGGCTCCGTCGACAGCAACAGCTGGTTGTTTTGAATGAGACGACCTGGTTACTGTAACGGGGAGCGCTTTATGAACATTCTGTGATGCGCGAGCAGCGCCGGGGACAGTGTGTCTGTTCGTGTGTCTGTTAAGAGTGAGTGAGAGACACACATAACCTGATTTATACGAGGTTGAACTGGCCGTGTGACAAAGCAAGCATAAGATGGACACGAGCGCGAGTTCGTGGGCGAATTTAATAACGCGGAGCGTTGTTAACCAATTGATCCATATATAAGGCGCTCCAGATTATAAGGCACTGTGTCGTTTTTTTGAGAAAATGAAAGGCTTTTAAGTGCGCCTTATAGTGCGGAAAATACAGTAATAACATTTTATGATGTCACTCACTAGTCTGTGATTGGGATTCCTCTCTCCATTTGTCTTGGTGCTCTTCTGTTTTATTTCTACCCTCCATCACTTCTAAACACTTTATGTCTATTTCAAAATGGCGGCCGTTGTTTTGTGCCACTGTCTCCTCAATCTTCTCCAGCAGCTCCTTGATCTGAGTGTCGTCACTCCTGTTGAGATTGTTTGAGAACATGAAACCTGTTCCCACATTTGTCCATCAGCCACTGGAGATCCTGGCCTTCACTCTCGATGTGCTGCTCTATAGATGTGTCTAACAGAGAGTCTCCATGAGTGAACAGCACTATAGTGTGACTCCAGACTCTCTCACCGAGAAGATCCAGATGCTCCTGCAATGCTTTTCTCTCAGTCTCTATAAATCTAGTGTCCACGCGTATGATCAGTAGTACAGCGTGTGGTCCTGGAGGACACAGAGACACACTGAGCAAAATCTCCTTTTTCAGTAACTCAGGACTGAACTCTACAGAGAAATCCCACCACCATCCTGGAGCGTCAATGACAGTGATGTGTCTGTCTGCTACTTCTCCATGTCTCTTCACACACTGAGCAGATCTCCTCCAGTCAAACTCCTCTCGGCCCCAGGATGGTGTTTCCAGCTGAACTCTTACCAGCTCTTCTACATCCCATCAACACAATCCTGAGCTCTGAGAGATGATGGGCGTCACCTGCAACACATACAGAACAAACACACTTCTTAAGGAGGGTGACATCTTAAATCTTCTTAAATAATCTCTCTTTGTGGAAAAGGGGTTCCTGAAATTAAATTGTCCCCCTAAACCAATTAATAAATCTCTCTCTGTGTGTGTTCTCGAACTGGAAAAGCATTATCAATGCACTGGTGGCTATTGACACCAGCAAATACATGATTGTATTACATTTACATTCATTGACTAGAATGGAAAGAAACCCAAAAAAAGACACTTTGTGGCATAAAAAGATCAGAATCTGATCTGTATTGAACAATATGAAAGCAGTAAAAGTGCTCTCGCAAAAAATGTGAACATGTTGACATTTTGTCTTTCGTAAAAATAGCTTCTGTAAAAAATTAAAAATAGCTTCTTGATGTATGACCAACGCGTTCTCATCCTTTAGCGTCATATAGAACGTTATATGACAAAACGGCGTTATACTACGCGCATGGTACCCTTTATCGTTTATATAACACGCGCTGTGATGGTTAGGTTTAGGTGTGGGGTAGGGTACGGGTAGTTTCATATTACGCTAAAGGATTTATGACGCCTTGAGTTCGCGTGTTATATAAACGATAAAGGGTACCATGTGCGTAGTATAGCGCCGTTTTGTCATAAAGCGCTTTATGTGACGCTGAAGGATGAGAACGGGCTCGTAATGACACGCCAATTCGTATTACCATTTTTGGCGTGCTATCGACACGCATAATCGCTTTTCAGCGTGTTTGTGAACGCCATTGACTTAACGTTACTGTAGTGTAGAACAGGCTCGTGTGGGTGTGATGGAAGGAGACACAGGGTTGGCGAATGCTGGGGCTCGTGCACTTTATTAATCAGCGTTTTCTTTCCCGCAGCGCTGTATGCACTCAGAAATCAATCAATGTACAACACAAATAGATGAAAATAACACTCTTCCCGCGTGGACACAGCTTCTCGTGGTTGGCAATGAACAACTCTTTCCACAGCTCGGCTTCTCACGACTCACGGCTTTCTCTCAGACACACGTGCACGAGCTTCCCAGTCTCTCTCTCAAACTGCTTGTCAGCACGGCCCGCTTTTATGCGGTGTCATCGCGCCTGAAATCACAGACAGGTGTTTGTCATTTGAACTTGACCCACTTATTCACCACTTGGCTCCATTCTTCTCTCTCCCGGCACAGACCTCGCTGAACCACGCCCTCGCCACATACCCCCACCGCCCGACCGGTAAAATGGTTATTTGGTCAAATGTAATATTCTGACTGAGTTGTAAAATTAATCATTGGTCATCCTGTATCATGCATTTAGATCATGATAAGCCAGCAGATAAAACCAAGTATAGCCTATAACTTAGCACCTCACTATCATGGCAAAATGTAACTTTATGGTTTCTGGTAGTATTTGCATGAAAACAGTGGCCTAACAGTTAAAGGGCGGGTTTACTGCGATTTCACTTTTTTGATTTCAAATAGTGTGTAATGTTGCTGTTGGTGCATGAACAGTATCTGCAATGTTGCAGCACTGAAAGTTTAGTGTAAGCAGAGATATCGTCTTTTATAAACCAGGAAGTATAATTGCCTACAAAAACGACTCGTTTTGGACTACAGCTGGGTTATGGTACGTCACTAACACACACATTTGCATCAACCACTCCCTCCGGAATATGCAGGAAAGGACATGCGTCGAGTGAGTTGTGTTCACGCAGCTGTCAGGTCTTCTGTGTTTCGGGCTTCCCATGGACGCTGTACTTCGACAACAATGGATACAATTTGTGTTTGATTATATTCCTGAATGTGACGATCGTAATCTAGCTCTCTGTGCTGCGCATTTACGGAAGACAGCTTCCAGAATCTCCACAGTTCAACACTGGATTCAACAAGAAACTGTTACTAAACATGAAGCAGATCCAACTTTAAAACCAGCATTTAAAAGTCAGCAGTTGTTGGGCCACACTGTAAGTAGGCTAAGACTTCATCATTTTAAATGTATTTGCATGTATAATTCCAGACGTGGCGTTGTGTTTGTTTGTTTTTTTCAAATGCCAGCGCTGGCTTTGTAGGCTTTATGGGCTACTGACGTTAGTTCAGGCTATTTTGTGTCTACGGCAAACGCGTACAAACATTATGGACCTGAATTTTGTATAAGTACTAATGTTGTAAATGTATTTTTCATATATATATATATGCTTTATGACTTTATTTTCGATTTGATCAGAACGTAAACCTGCAAACGCTGTTTGTGTTTAACATTAGTTAGCCAGTCAGTTGCTATCGTTGCCAGTCAGATGCTATTGTGTAAAACAAACGTGTATTAAGTTAAAAAATGAAGCAAATTATCATTCAGAAACCTTTATTAAGAGGCGTGTGTGTTGAGGTTCTGCTTGACTCGATTCATTGCGGCTTTCTCCATCTGATTACTCCCTCACTGATACTGCAGTCTCGACATCATTATTTATGTGTATCCACCGTCTATGTTATCCACCTTTGGCATGCCCGCCCGTTTCGCCCGTAAAGGTCATGGGCGTTAAACTTCAGACAACGTGAGCGACAGTTTAGCCAATCACAACACACCGAGCCCAAACGAACCAATCTGAGCCCGCTACGTGGTTCTGAGGAGTGTTTTCATAGAATCAGGAAGTGAACCGCTCGTTCAGGGGACAGGGGAGAGCGTGGAATGACAATAAAGGTGAAATTTATGAAAAATAAGACTTTAAAAAAAAGAAAACCACGGATACATGTTATATTGCACCCCATAAACACAATCATGCAAAGAAAAAGAGCAGTAAACCCGCCCTTTAAATACATTATTAAATACTGTACTTATATTACATTAGTCATTTAAAACATTGTCTACATTAATAATATACAATTCAGTATATCCCACATTTCATGGTGCACTTAATATTACTAGGCTAACCTTACAGTAAATCCATGGTAGGCTAAATGGATTCAGTATCAATTCAGATTCTGACTGTATAGTTGCACGCAGTGTTTCTCCTTTTTGTCAGCGGTGTTTCATCTGCCCTAAACTGAGTTAAAACTTGACATTTGTGTTCTTCGCTGAACTCAAGCACTTCTCGCTGGATGTCTTGGCGAGACGATCAAAGCAGTCGCGTGCGTTTGGACTTTGAGCCGAGCGGATAAATGCTCCGTGTGACGCGCGGTTCAAATGAGTTTTGTTCCGCTTCTGGTGCATAAACATTATCGAACATTTAGCGACCTCTTGATATCGTTTTATCAAGAAAAATTATATCGCGATAATTATCGTTATCGTTTTATCGCCCAGTCCTAATTGGCCGTGAGCCCCGCCCATCGCAGCGTCCTGGGTTAATAGCATTTACTGAGTCTTCCCTACCATCCTAGAGAAAAAAAGATCACTCCCAGATGTAGATCTACATTTTGCTTCGTTTCACCCGGATATTTAACGGCGTGTACATACACGCGGAATCACTCAGACATTAATGGCGTAGACATACACGCGGATACATGCGGATAGCTCAAAATGCGTATAGATAACACGCCACTTGACTTGAAAGTGGTGTGTTTGTTTACGCTAAAGTCATGATGTCATGTTGGATCTGCTGTGAACCCATTTATATGCTGATTTCACGCAGCCGCCATTTTGAAATGGCTCCGAGTGGGAAGAAAACTGGAAGTGTCGCCTTTAATCATAGTGAGAGTCGCGACTGCGATGTCGTATTGATTGTTTAATGTAGAAATGTGTTATTCTAAAAATATACATACATTTATTTCATACTTTAGACTATATACAGTTAAATTTATTTTAAAAAATGTTATATATATATACATATATATATATATATATATATATATATATATATATATATATATATATATATTCAGAACATAAAAAAAGAAGCAGGAACGAACTATATACATATCCTATGTTGGATGTTAACATCCAATAGTTTAAATCACGGCAGCAGCTTCAGGTTGGTAGTCCAAGGCATTGTTGTCTATCTGTCCTTCTGGGATTCTTCTCACCAGAGCCTCGCTTTCGATTTCAAAATGGCGGCTGCGTGTAATCAGTGTATTGGGAATGCCTCTACAAATGGCGGTTAATGACAAGAAGTTTCTGGCTATTATTGCTGTGACTGTTACATTTTCATGATTCATGTAATATACTCAGTGTGTATCTGCACTATAAAGTATGTGGACTCACTCATCTGTGATCTGATGTTTTGTCTCATTTTTTGCATCCTCTTCATTCGTTCTTCTGCTCTCTCTTCCTCCGCTCTTCTTCTCTCTTTCACCTCCTGTAAAATCTTTCTGTCTATTTCAAAATGGCGGCCGTTGTTTTGTGCCACCGTCTCCTCAATCTTCTCCAGCAGCTCCTTGATCTGAGTGTCGTCACTCCTGTTGAGATTGTTGAACACATGAAACCTGTTCCCACATTTGTCCATCAGCCGCTGGAGATCCTGGCCTTCACTCTCGATGTGCTGCTCTATAGATGTGTCTAACAGAGAGTCTCCATGAGTGAACAGCACTATAGTGTGACTCCAGACTCTCTCACCGAGAAGATCCAGATGATCCTGCAATGCTTTTCTATAAGACTCTTTAAATGTGATGCCACTGATATGATCAGTAGTACAGCGTGTGGTCCTGGAGGACACAGAGACACACTGAGCAAAATTTCCTGTTTTCAGTAACTCAGGACTGAACTCTACAGATAAATTACTCCACCATCCTGGAGCGTCAATGACAGTGATGTGTCTGTCTGCTACTTCTCCATGTCTCTTCACACACTGAGCAGATCTCCTCAAGTTAATCTCCTCTCGGCCCAGGATGGTGTTTCCAGCTGAACTCTTACCAGCTCTTCTACATCCCATCAACACAATCCTGAGCTCTGAGAGATGATGGGCGTCACCTGCAACAAATACAGAACAAACACACTTCTTAAGGAGGGTGACATCTAAAATATTCTTAAATAGTCTTCTTTGTGTAAAAGGGGTTCCTGAAATTAGCCTCATCTGTGTATGGGTGTCAAACTACACATTATTGATTAAAAATGACATTTAAGTGTTACTCACATTAATTAAACTCTTAAAACAGAGTTGAACAAAGGTTATCAATGGAGAATAATTATGAAGAAAATAAAATAGCGTAATTTCAATAATCTGTACACAAAACAACAGATCAAAGTAAACACACAGATTAAGCAAGACTAAATTCCCAACAGCTTCAGAATAATAATTTCAGAAAGTATATTCTTTAAAAATAATTAGGCTAAATGATTCCTCTAAACTAATGAATAAATTTCTCTCTTGTGTGTGTCTCGACTGGGAAAGCCTTATCAATGCACTAGTGCCTATTAACGCCAGCAAATACACAGACTTTATTTACATTTACTAGATGGAAATAAAGCCAAAAAATTCCATTTGTGACTGCTTTTATAAATATAAGTCTTTATAGAGGGAAGAAACAACTTAAATTGGCATAAACAGATGCAAAATCTGATCTGACCAACATGAAAGCAGTAAAAGTTCTCAAAATATGTTAACATTTCTTCTTTAACCCATTTAATCCCAAATTTTTTCTTGCAACTTGAGTGCATGCATTTTACTCCTTAGACCCTCCCCAACACTCAAACATTATGCCTTTTTTGACCCTCCACCAGGTCCCGAACCTTCGCGGTAGGATGATTGGTGTCTCTCTCTCTTCTTTCCCGAAGTGCATGAGGAGTTGAAGAAGTCTTGGTCGGCCCCCTGGCATTCAGGCAGACAACCTCGCTCCTCCTTCCTTACCACTCTGGACGGCACGGGTACCGAGGGAATCCCCCGGTGAGAGTGGTCGATCGCGATGCAACGGTGTCCTGTGAGCTTCCTTGTTTGCATCGCTCCTGCTCGGCGGCTGGGCCCGGAGGGGCAGAGAGCCCAGCTCACGAGGAGGCAAGGCCTCGTCTCTCCCTCTCCCCACAGGCTCTCACTGCCGTCTGCCCCCGGTGGAAGCAGGTTCTTGGCGAGGTCCACGCCCAGACCCCGCTTCCAGTGCCACACCGCTACATTGCCACTGGAGCCGGGTCCCTGTCTTCCACCTCGCTGCCTCTCCGCGGGTCACGCCAGTGGTTTGGGTGGGCTCGTTGGGTCGGTACCTGGAAGCCTGGCTAGCGCTTCCGGGTCCGTCCCGATGGCTCATCTGCATCATTCGGTTCGGCTATGCAATTCAATTTGCACGATGGCCTCCAAGGTTCCAGGGGCGTCCACTTCACCCCGTGTGCAGTCAGTGGACGCCCCTGTCCTGCGGAAAGAGATCAATGTCCTGCTGTCTTCTGAGTTTTACAGCCCTGACTTGATTGTACCCAAGAAAGGCGGTGGTTTACGGCTAATCCTGGACCTTGTTTTGAATCGGGCCCTGCACAAACTCCCATTCAAGATGCTCACGCAGAAGCACGTTTTCGAATGCATCCGTCCCAGGATTGGTTTGCACTGATCAACCTGAAGGACGCTCACTTTCACGTCTTGATTCTTCCTTGACAAAGACCGTTTCTAACGGTCGAGTGTATCAGTACAAAGTCCCAACCTTCAGACGGGCCCTGTCGCCCCGCGTCTTCACGAAAGTCACAGAGGTGGCCATTGTTCACATGAGAGAACAAGGCGTTCGCATTCTAACTATCTCGATGACTAGCTCATTCTGGCTCACTCGCGAGAGGTGTTGTGCGATCACAGGGACATGGCGCTCCAGCACCTCAGCCGGATGGGGCTTCAGGTCAACTGGAGCAAGAGCAAACTTAACCCTGTGCAGAGGATCTCTTATGTCGGTATGGAGCTGGACTAGGTCGCACCAGACAGCGCGCCTCACGGAGGAATGCGGAGGACTCAGTGCTCACCTGCCTCAGGTCCTTTCGAGAGGCAGCGGTTCCACTGAAACAATGTAGATCCTGGGGCATATGGCAGCTGCAGCCGCAGTATCGCCGCTCGAGACCTGTTACATTTAAGACTGCTCCAGCACTGGCTTCAGCGATCGAGTCCGAGGTGGGCGTGGCAGAGCAGCACATTCCGGGTCAGAGTAATCCTGCACTGTCGCCAAACCTTCACCCGTGGTCGGATCCTGCGTTTCTACGGGCCGGATTGCACCTAGTCCAGGTTGCTGTGGTTATCACAGATGCCTCTGCCAGGGGTGGGGGGCAACATACAAAGGGCATGCAGTCTCGGGGTCTGTGGACGAGGCCCCAGCTGCATTGGCATATCAACTGCCTAGAGTTGCAAGCAGTATGCTTGGCTTTGTGCCGCCTCAAGGGTTTCTCAAAGACAAGCACGTACTGGTCCAGTACGGACAGCACTGCCACTGTTGGCGCCATCAACCGACAAGGTGGTCTACGCTTTTGCCACATGTCGCGTCTCCTATCTGAGACAGAAGCATCTGAGGTCGCTTCGCGCCAATCATGTTCTGGGGGAGCTCAACCGTGTGGCAGTCGAGCTTTCACGGTTGCCTCCCCTGCCAGGAGAATGGCGACTCCATCCCCAGGCAGTTCAGCTGATCTGGAGTATTTTTGGAGCCGCACAGGTAGACCTGTTTGCCTCTCCGGACACGACCCACTGCCAGTCGTTTTACTACGAGGCGCCTCTATGCACTGAAGTGGAACCTATTCATTGAGTGGTGCTCCTCCCTCCAGGAGGAACCCTGAACTGCCCGATCAGAGTCCTGCTTTCCTTCCTACAAGATGGGTTGGAGCGTAGGCTGTCCCCTTCCACCCTCAAAGTGTATGTTGCCGCAATAGCCGCACATCACGATGTAGTAGAAAGGTAGGTCCGTGGGGAAGCACGACCTGATCATCAGATTCCTTAAGGGTGCTAGGAGGTTAAATCCGCCTCGGAGTCTGCACTCTGTACCCTCTTGGGACCTAGCTCTGAGCACTTCAAAGAGCACTTCTACTGAGAGCACTTCAAAGTCCTCCCTTTGAGCCTATGCTGACAGTAGAGCTAAATATCCTGTCTATTAAGACAGCGCTCCTGTTGGCATTGGCCTCTTTTAAGAGGGTCTGGGATCTGCAGGCTTTTTCGGTTCGATGAATCGTGTCTAGAGTTTGGGCCAGGTCTTTCTCGCGTGATATCGAGACCCGGGATCCCTGAGATATCCGGGATATGTGCCCATGGTTCCTACCGCTCCCTTCGTGAATCAGGTAGTGAACCTGCAAGCACTGCCCCAGGAGGAGGCAGACCCAGCCCTAGCTTTTCTCTGTCCCATCCACACTCTATGGGTTTACATTGACAGAACGTAAAGCTTCAGGACCTCAGACCAGCTCTTTGTCTGTTACAGAGGCCAGCAGAAGGGAACGGCTGTCTCCAAGCAGAGGTTAGCTCACTGGTATGTAGATGTGGTATCTTTCTGCTCCATTGGCGCCCTACGTTGGTTGGCCTCGTGAGTTCCTCCATCACCCCTCCGGTGCCAGGCATGGTGGGCCGCGGCGCCAGGTCTACTACCTCTAAGGGAGTTGTTGTGTAGACTGGGTGTTATGTCCAGTGGTCTCTTTGTGACCCATTATGCCACTTGCAGTCCAGCCGTGTCTTCCCTTGACAGACTCGTTCTGTCGTCCCTGTCTGAGTACGCTCCCACTCCCCTTGGAATGGGACTACCTCAGGATTGCCATATGTTTCACTATACCCCTGGGCTAGTACATATGTGTATTCCAGGCCTACATCAGGCAGCTGGCTTCCGCAGCGTTTCCTTCCCCTTTCTCGGGTTGGCCACGCTTTCCCAGTGTTATCCTATGTCCACTGTTTGGGTCTTGCGGAACAGCAGTGTGACTTCCTAGCTAGCTCCCTTTATTTCTGAAACTGCGTTGGGTAGTGTAGCTGAAGCGCTGGAAGGGGCCAGCACCATGGCATTTTATTAGGGATCCTAATTCAGTCAGGGAACTCCCTGACGACAAGTTGGAGTTCCCAGGACGAAAGGGAACATCTCGGTTACGTATGTAACCCTCGTTCCCTGAGTACAGTCTGGACTCAGTTCGGCTCCTCAGCGAAAAGCATCAATACAATGTTTACTTTCGCTTTTGATATCTGTAGAAAGTGCTCCCCTTTGGCACATGGACTCTTCCAGTCACCCCTGTCATTCAGTAAGAAATGGCCTATTCCAAAACTTTCCACCGGAGTTCGCGAAGTGACAGGGAAGAGAGTAGACGATTATGAAAGGAAAAGTAGATCGGCTGAATAAGTGTATATAGTTTTAGATTAAGATACAGTGTATTAGCCAAAATCAGAGGAGTTTTATTGTGCGTGTGCGTGCATCACACTGTAAATAATCACCTAATTGTTGAACATTCTCAGTGATTGCTTAATTTGCCTGTATCTGTGTTTACATGGTTAAAGTTGTTTACTTAGTTATATTCTACTGCTGTGACATTACTGGCATTCATGTATATTGATGTCATTCGTTTAATAGTTATATTTTTTCCTTATCTCGAATGCATGCTTGTATGTTGTTTACATCTCGGCTCGACCCACATGCAGCAGTAGCCATGCTCGCATGCACAGCGCATGTACAACATTAGCGTAGCATTTCGCTCCCACTCTTTGAAGTATATTAGCATAGAGATTGTATTGTATTTCACCGCTATTCTTCAGAATTGTACCAAATAAGTTAATTTATATTGTTTGTGTATATGTTTATACATATTTATATCTGTATTTTGTATTTACAGAACCACACATCTATGCACATTTAATAAACCAACGATTTGGAATATATCCTGAGTGAGACATCATTGTTCTGGCTGGACAAACTGTAGCCTTCAGCCAAACCTGAACTAGCAATTAGAGTGAATATTCACAAGATTTTTCAATATGCGCGCTGAGTGCTGGGCGTAAGACCGGTTCAAACCGAAAACCGGTTTATATTTTCGTCACGATTTTGATTTTGAATAAAACGCCATACGGTTTAATTACACGACGTTCGGAGCGACCGATTGCGCTGCGCGACCACAGAGTGCGCGACACTGTTTCAGACGGACCCTTTAGCCCGTTGCACTACTGAGCACTGACGAGTGTAAACAAACAGCAGCGCTCTGTTACGTTACATGGACGATGGATGCTGAAGAATTAGTACAACATGACAGTGATGACACCGAAGAAGAACTTGTGCCAAAAAGAGGAGCCGGGTCTGTTGTTTGGAGGTTTTTTGTTTTCCAAAAATCCGACGTCGACCAAACAACCATTTTATGTATCTTAAGTGCTGTAGGGCTAAAATTCTCCGCTGGGGAGAATGACCCGGCAACACAAGCAAATAGCTCCAGCGCCTTCAGCCGCAAACATGTCTTGAAATATCAAGAATGTATTAAATCAGCCGCGGATTCAGCCGCGGATTTCAGCGCCCTCCACATCAGCATGTAACACAGGGAAAGCTAAAGAAAAGTCGAGCCAAATATTGTTTCCATTATAACTTACAGGATAATCCTGTGTGCCAAGTAAGTTAGCACTTTATATTTATTTTATGTTTGTTCTGGTTTCGAAGCAATACTTTTGAAGGAATAACTAATGCAAGTTGCATAATTTTGTTTTAATTTCTTTAATAGACCTCAAAAGCAATGCAAGACAAGATTTCCTTTTATATTTATTTGAATGCACGTAATGTTCCTGGATTTGTACTTGAACTAGCAAAAGTATTCCAAGTTGTTCTAATTGTGTTGTTTAAAATAAAAGTTCTGTATTTTGACTGCAGTTGTCTTTGCATTTTGATTCCTCACTTCATTAGAATCATGAATGGCTCTTATTTGTAAACAGCATAATTTTCTGGGGCCATGCAAACCTGTATTACTAGTGTGTAATTATTCTACAATATTCACTAATGACAGTAAAATAGACCATCCTAAGTCAATTTACTGCAGTAATTCCTCTCTTAACCAGTAGAAAATGCATTGAACACCTGACTATGCATAAAAAAATAAATTAAAAAAACCGAACCGAAAAAAACGAAAAACCGTTATGATTTTGAAAAAAACCGTGATATCAATTTTTGGTCAAACCGCCCAGCACTAATCCGCGCTACTAGGCGGCTCGCGGAATGCAAAGATTGCATGCCAGTTTTTATTGGCTTGTTTTTAATTCTCTCAAAGGAAATTAGGCTCCCTAGCGCGTGATCCCAAATTCGTCAGGGAACTCCCCGATGACACGTCTCTGTTCCTTGTACTCAGGGAACGAGGGTTACATACATAACCGAGATGTTTTCAAATGAAGCACTGTGTTATACTACTGGTCACAATTGTGACCGTAAACAAATTCACAAGTCTTATGAGCAAAATATATATGCAGGAGTTGTATTTTCAAAATATATCAGTAGTAGACCCTTTAAAGAATATATGTACAAAATATGTATAGTTCTGTCTGTTAATTAAGATGTTTTACATACTACTTTTTTGTAGTAGTCTAAGGAAGACATCTTCTTCTAGATGTGCAAGCAGGAAGTTAACTGGTCATGTGACCTTTCACACTAATCACATGACATTAATAGATTTTAATCAAGACAATGTATTTTGACCTTTCACACTAATCAAAGGACATTAATAGATTTTAATCAAGATCATCTATTTTGTCATTTAGTTGAAAGTTGAATTTCTTGCCCAAAGTCAACAACAACATTTTTAGAGCTTCCAGAAATAAGAAAAAGCTGCGAGTTACAATTGTGACCCATGGGATTAAACGGGCTAAAAAATAGATTTTAATCTTACAAATGTCCATTTTACATGACATATTTGCCTAAAAAAATATAGCTCTTTTTTTATCAAATAAAAATATACTTCCACCAGCAGTTTTGTAGCTTTTACTTGTAATGTACTTTCAAAGTGTTTCGACGGGACAAACATGAGGCGTGTCTATAGGTGTAAAGCTGATGTTTAAGATTATATTCAATATGAGATGTTTGCGGTTTTCTTTTATTTATTTTTGTATGTTTCTATGAATTTGGTAAAAATGATTTCCATTATCATGAAAGCACACCCTATGAAGAACGAGATCATTTAAGGTGCTTATTTCCTTCAGTAACAGATTGTATGGCCGTCACTGTGAGCTGCTGTGAACACATCTATTGGGAATGACTCTACAAATGGCGGTTAATGACAATAAGTTTCTGGCTATTATTGCTGTGACTGTTACATTTTCATGATTCATGTAATATACTCAGTGTGTATCTGCACTATAAAGTATGTGGACTCACTCATCTGTGATCTGATGTTTTGTCTCATTTTTTGCATCCTCTTCATTCGTTCTTCTGCTCTCTCTTCCTCCGCTCTTCTTCTCTCTTTCACCTCCTGTAAAATCTTTCTGTCTATTTCAAAATGGCGGCCGTTGTTTTGTGCCACCGTCTCCTCAATCTTCTCCAGCAGCTCCTTGATCTGAGTGTCGTCACTCCTGTTGTGATTGTTGAACACATGAAACCTGTTCCCACATTTGTCCATCAGCCACTGGAGATCCTGGCCTTCACTCTCGATGTGCTGCTCTATAGATGTGTCTAACAGAGAGTCTCCATGAGTGAACAGCACTATAGTGTGACTCCAGACTCTCACTGAGAAGATCCAGATGATCCTGCAATGCTTTTCTCTCAGTCTCTATAAATCTAGTGTCCACGCGTCTGATCAGTAGTACAGCGTGTGGTCCTGGAGGACACAGAGACACACTGAGCAAAATCTCCTGTTTCAGTAACTCAGGACTGAACTCTACAGGGAAATCACCCACCATCCTGGAGCTTCAATGGCAGTGATGTGTCTGTCTGCTACTTCTCCATGTCTCTTCACGCACCGAGAAGATTTCTTCAAGTCAAACTCCTCTCGGCCCAGGATGGTGTTTCCAGCTGAACTCTTACCAGCTCTTCTACATCCCATCAACACAATCCTGAGCTCTGAGATATGATGGGCGTCACCTGCGACAAATACAGAACAAACACATGGCTTTACTGTAGTGTGTGCTTTCTGAAAAGTTAACAAGAAAGCTGCACTAACAATGTGCTAAATCATAATAACACAAATGCCTCATGAATGAAGTTAAGTTAATCATCATCCATGGACCATGGTTAACTAAATTATTAAGAAATGAGAATTGAATAATTTTCTTAATCAGGGAAAACAAAAACACAGATTACATATAACTCAGGGCTAAATTGCCATTTGTTTGCAAAAATAACATGTTTTCAGTAATTATATATCCTTTAAAAATATGCAAATGTGAAAAGGCAAACTAAAATAATGAATAAATCTCTCTTGCGCGCACACGCATAATTGCACAGTGACGCACTTTAAAATAAAACTAAAACACAGTCCGTCCGTGACAAGCCATGTATAGGAATTTCCTTTACATGGTCACGGACGAACTGCGTTTTTACTGCCTTTAGGAAACGACTATTCAACGACTAGTATCAAGACAATTATCTTACCAAATGTATTTAGCTTAGACCAATACCAAAGTGAAAGTGCAAATGTCTCATATAAATAGTAACATTAGGTAACACATCGAATTTCCTATTAATTAACAAGGAAAATACGATGGCTTTTTAAAATAATAAATACTTACTCAAGTCCATTTTCATTCACAATGTCGTTGTTTCAGAGTAAATTACCAGCACTCATAGCCTAGTAGTTTATCTGTCGATGTTTGTCTGATCTTGCTTCAGAACAGGGGCGCGCATGGGCGTGGCTACAGGTGTAGTGTTGAGTTTCAGGTGCGCGCGTTCACGTCATTGGAGGTGATGGCGCGTGCACTTTCTCTCACAAAAATATAGCAAGGTTCTTACTCTTCTTCTCAGAATCAGGTATGTTTTGTTTTTTATGTTTTTTTTTAAATAAATTTTTGAAGCCACTGTTAAACGTTATCGTTACATATTACATTGTTAGTTATAATATTGGCAATAATACTATAATATATATATATATAAATAAATATATATATATATATATATATATATATATATATATATAATACATTTAATTATAAATGTGCAAGTAATTAAGTCAAGTCACATTTATTTATATAGCGCTTTTTACAATACAGATTGTATCAAAGCAGCTTCACAGTGATAACATGAAAGACCACAGATCAATAATATTGTTAAATCTAAGCTTTCTCACTCGAATGAATTTGATCGCCTCCCCCTTCACAATTATTTTAATTTATACTTTACCTTTGCAGTTTAAATAAACCACACATCTCACATATTTCATCAGGGTATCTTGCTTTACACTGGACGTCTGGATCAGGATAAAATCTTGGATAAACCAAAAAAGAAAAAAAAAGTTGTAGGCTAATTACTAAAACGGATAAGATAATTAAGATGGATGATAAACATACAGTAAAATTAGCTGAAAATGGCCTCTGATAAAAAAGAAATGTGGTTCTTTGGTAACACTTTACAATAAGGTTCATTTATTAAACATTAGTTCATGCATTAACTAACATGAACTAACCATTTGTTACTGTATTTGTTATTCTTTGTTAACATTAGTTAATACAAATCTAGCTGTTCATTGTTGTTCATGTTAGTTCACAGTGCATTAACTAATGTTAACAAGATTTTAATAAAGTATTAGTAAATGTTGAAATTAACATTACCAAAGATTAACAAATGCTTGAAGAAGTATTGTTCATTCTTTGTTAATGTTAACTAATGTAGTAACTAATGAACCTTATTGTAAAGTGTTACCAATAAAATAAAATAATAATAATATGCCTCATGAATGAAGTTAAGTTAATCATCATTCATGATGAAACATGGTTAACTAAATTATGAAGAAATGAGAATTGTCTAATTTTCTTAATCAAGAGACAACAAAAACACAGATTACATAAAAATCAGGGCTAAATTGTCATTTGTTGCAAAAATAACATGTTTCCAGCAAATATATATCCTGTAAAATATGCAAATGGGAAAAGGCAAAAATGAATAAATTACTCTTGCGCGCACACGCATTTGCACAATGACGCACTTTAAAATACATGAGTGTATTCTGTAAATAGCCTAAACCTAAAACGCAGTCCGTCCGTGACAAGCAAAATGTATTTAGCTTAGACCAATACGAAAGTGAAAGTGGCAATGTCTCATGTAACGTTAGGTAACACATTAGTTAGGTAACACATTACACATTAGATAAACGACGATTAGTTTTTAAAATAATAAATACTTACATTAAGTCCATTTTCATTCACACTTTCTCAGTCGGAGTTTCAGAGTAAATGTAGATTTACCAGCACTCATAGCCTTGAGTTTATCTGTCAATGAATCTCGACTCGCTTGAGCACACGGGCGCGCACTAACCGGTTTAGCTGGTTAGTCTTTTTTTCTAATTTCGTCTTTTCGTAATTCCGTAATTTGCTTTTTTTATTGCATAAAAGGTAACATACAGAAAATAACAGAAGATATACAATCAAAACAAAACTAAATACATAAATAATAAAGCATAGCTCACAATCAATTATAACAAATAAAAATATTACAAAACACCAGGGGTATTGAAGAGTGTATCATAGCATTTTAAATATTTCACAGATTTTTCGTTTTTTAACAATCGAGTTTAAAGGTTGTAGCCTATCATGGTGATGACGTCACTTCTGTTTGTGTTTAAAGCAAGATCACAAACAAAACATCTTAGCTCGCCCCTCCCTCCCGTTTCGTGCATCATGAAAAAAAAGATCATGCACGCGCATTTCTTAAAGTGACAAAAACACGCTATTTTCAGATTGACGGTCTATCTCAATGATGGCTCATTCTGTGAACTGTAAAATGTGAACTTGGCTGCTTTGGATTACAAAGTATAAATATATATATATATATATATATATATATAAATATAGCTGCGAGCAGCGATGCGGGCCCAAGCCGGTGGCACCGCAACCCCGATGCCTAAAGGCACCGGGATGGCGTACCGCCGGCTTTGGCCCTCCATCGCTGCTCGCAGCTATATTTATATATATATATATATATATATATATATATATATATATATATATAAAGCCGGTGGCACCGCCACCTTGGTGCCTTTAGGGTTATTCTGCACGACGTGCAAAAACGTAACCCCTGCTTTGGAATACATACTAGTATGTATTCCACAATTGGAATACATACTAACATACTAGTCAGAACTGAATAGTTGATATCTGAATGACAGATCACCATAGAAGTCACTGGAAAAAATGTGACTAGTAACAAAAGAATAGTTACTAGTCACCATTGAAGTGAGTACTAGTGTCTAATGAATAAGTACTAGTATCTATTTAATAGGTACTAGCATCTAATGAATAAGTACTAGTAACTAATTAATAAGCATTGGTATGTAATGAATAAGGACTAGCATCTAATGAATAAGTACTAGTATCTAATAAATAAGGACTAGTGTCTAATGAATAAGTACTAGTATCTTTAAAAAGGTACTAGTACCTAAAGAATAAACACTAGTATCTAAAGAAAAGGCAGTAGTATCTAAAGAATAAGCACTAGTAGCTAATGAATAAGTACTAGTACTTAATGGAATAGATACTAGTATCTAAAAAATAAGTACTAGTAGCATGAAAATAGAGACTAGTAGGTTAAAATGATTAAATGTTAAAACGACTTGCCATACTCTATCTGTCGTTTCGACTAGTCACAATTACGTTACAGATATCTTAAATGATAATACAAACTATCCAAAATGTAATTACGACTAGAAAGACGTTGTTGATATCTACAATGTTAATTACGAATAGTCAAACTTAGCTTTTAAATGTTAAAAGGGCTTGCCATACAGAAGTGTAGGCTCAGAGAGACACTCAACATTTTCAAACCAAAATATCTGACTTTCTGTGGGTCCTAGCTCATGAGTGTAAATTAGAAAGTTGTCCGGCTTGAGGAGAATATATGAATATATGAAACGATGAGATCAACATGTGTACTGAGTTTCATATTATTACATGCAAGCGTGTTTGATTTATGGACCAAGTTTTTGGACCCCGTTCCAGGGGGCGCTGTCTAGCCCCCTTGCCACACCCGGGTACCATCTTCCCGGCTCTGATGGCTGTGGGATCTGACCTGTGTGCAAAGTTTCAAGAGTTTTCAAACCCATTAAGGGCCCCAAAAGCCGCTAAGAGACTCAAAATCATCAAAAAAAAGGAATGTTAAAGTTTGATGCGTTGCTATGGCAACATTATCTTAGATATTGAATAATGCTTTCACAGCTCTTCATCTGGCGTGTGTTTACATTATACAGATGAAGTTTGAAGCAAATCGGGTAAAAGTAAGAGTGTGATTTCAAAGCATTTTGCAAGTGAAACACTTTCTGCTGCCAGTTGGTGGCGCTATATATTTGACTCACAATAGTCACATCCATGTGATCGGCCTCTTACAACGAACACACTGCTGAAGTTTCATCAAGATCAGTTAATGTATGCAGAAGTTTTAACACACTTTCCTTTTTGATTTATGGACCAAGTTAATTTAATTAATACACTAATTATATAAAACTATTGTCAATGCACTACAATTAAACAGGTTATATGTCTTTACTTATAAAAAAATAAAAACAAAAACTTATTTAAAAAATACCAGGCTTAAGAAATGTATTTACTTTAGCAGGCCAGACACACAGTGAAATTATTAAGCCCCCTCCCCCTACACACACACACAGAGACTGTGTGTCAAAAGACTCAATCACACACACACACAGACTGTGTGACAGGCCTAGGCTCAGAAAGAGCATGATCATATTCAAACTACAATATCTGACTTTCTGTGTGTTTGAGCTTATTATTGTTAATTAGAAAGTTGTTTGGCTTGAATAGAACAATATACACGGCAAGTTTTGTAACTGTCAGTAAAACTAACCAAGTTATAACACACTTTATGTGTCCTTTTTTAGTCAAAAAAATCCGCCACGGCCAAACCGTTCGAGATATCAAAAATCCGTCCGGAATATAGCATCCTCAATGTCTTGACTTCATGCACACCGAGTTTGGTGGTGATTGGTAACAGCATGGGTTGTAATTTGATGTTTTTCTAGGACAATTATTTAAAAAAAAAAAACATAATTCCCGACTTCCGTTTGAACTGTCGTAAAACTTAGAGCACGAAAGTTGTTTGGCCTGATGTGATCTATGAGTGTACCGAGTTTCATATTAATCCATGCACGTGTGTTTGATTTATGGACAAATGTTCGAATCCCTAAAAGAATGCATCCTAAAAGAATGGTAAAGTTTGATGCGTCGCCACGGCAACAGTTTCAAAGATATCAAGAATCCATTCATAGGTCTTCATCTGCCGTGTATGTACATTATACAGATGAAGTTTGAAGCAAATCGGGTAAAAATAAGAGGGTGATTTCAAAGCATTTTGAAAGTGACACACTTCCTGCTGCCAGTTGGTGGCGCTATAACTTTGACTCACAATAGTCACATCCATGTGATCGTCCTCTTACAGCGAACGCACTGCTGAAGTTTCATCCAGATCAGTTAATGTATGCTGAAGTTATGACACACTTCCTGTTTCACGTTTCTCGCCATAGTTTTCGTTTCCTCGCCACGGCCAAACCGTTCGAGATATCAAAAATCCCCA
Source organism: Hybognathus amarus (assembly GCA_030378365.1). Lineage (NCBI taxonomy): Eukaryota > Metazoa > Chordata > Actinopteri > Cypriniformes > Leuciscidae > Hybognathus > Hybognathus amarus. The sequence continues at coordinate 68,532 of JAQIUQ010000384.1, read as the reverse complement.
CACAAACTTTCATCCTCAATGTCTTGACTTCTAGCTGACCGAGTTTCGTCGAATTTGGATCAGAGCTCTAGGAGGAGTATTTAAAAGTTCATTGCGTGTGTTTTACAAAAAAACCTCAATAGCCGACTTCCTGTTGGGCTGGGGTAAAAAGCAAGAACGCGAGGTATAGATGAAATTCTGCTATCGACATGTGTACCGAGTTTCATATTATTACATGCAAGTGTGTTTGAGTTATGGACCAGGTGTTCGGACCCCATTCCAGGGGGCGCTGACGAGCCGCCCTGCCACGCCCGGGTACCAGCTTCAGCCCGGCTCTGATGGCCGCGGGTTCTGACCCGTGTGCAAAGTTTCAAGAGTTTTCGAGCATGTTAAGGGCCCCAAAAGTGCCCGAATAGTCGCTAAAAAAAAAAAAAAAAAAAAAAAAAAAAAAAATAATCGGAAGGAAAACAATAGGGCTCTGCGCCTTTCAGGGCTTGGGCCCTAATGATGTAGGCCTATATAAAATCTGCAGTCGAGCCATGTCATATCATACGGCTAGTTTTGCTGGTGCTGCTTTACTGGAAGCTGCGGTATGACAAAATGTAACAGAATCGATTGGTTAGAACATTGTTTGTTTGGATTTTTAGTGCTGGTTGTTCCCATTTGTTTTTGTGGGCAGATATTAGAGCCGAGGCTGCCTACACAGATGCGTTTTTCTGACAGCCTGCTTATTGGGCAGGCAGCTCAGCGGATCGTTCGGGAAGATTAGATGAATGTGATAATTTTTGTTTGGGCCTGAAATCACTGATACAACCTTTAAGCTGTGATGGGTCGGCCAACACGTTCAGGGTCATGTTCAAGGAACCGGTGGAGGTAAGACGGCAGGTGCGCACGTTCAGTTCAAGTCACTTTTGTCGATGTAAGATGGCGGTGCACTTTCGAGCGTCACGTGACCAAACCAGAAAACGGGTCTCATCGCATCCGCTTGTCAGAGAAAGTGTTAACGCCCGCAAGAACTGACTACGATATCTATGGACTTTTAAGGAATCAGCTAACCTACCTAGTTCACTTTGTTATTGGCGTTTCAAGTAAGTAAGTTTTAATTACTAAAAAAGATAAGATAATTGAGATGGTTGATAAACATAGGCCTACTGTAGAATTAGCTGAAAATGGCCTCTGGATTAAAAGGAATTTGGTTCCAAAATAAGGCAAAGAAAGAAAATGAGGCAAGAAAACCATCAACAAGTTAAAAAAAGAGCTGCTCAATCTAGTAGAGAAAGAGGCGTTATTAGATTTTTGGTTGAATGTGTGTTATATGTGGCGCCGCTCCCATTCACGCGCTGTGCGTAGGGCACCTAGTGCTGAGGGGGCACCAAAAATATCCTAATGAAAAATCAATTATCAAACTTCTTGTTATAATCAGATTCAGCGCGTTCTTTATCTTCAATCCGCAGCGGCAGAGAGCAGAAACAAAGGAGAGTGTGTGTGTGTGTTCTGAGCATCATTGGTCTGTCACTGCTCGTCAATGTCAGAATATTTGAGATGACCAATCAAATCAAAGTGCGGGCTTTATGTTCACAGACGCTGAGCGCGAATTTTCGGTGCGTGTCCACTACCGCATTGCGAGCTCGCGCATTGCATTTTGGGATTGACAGCGGACCGGAGAAAGCGTTGAGAGAGACCAAAAGCGTCAAAAAGGTTGGCCAGTTCTTGACTTTATGCAAATATCAAGCGAAAAACGCAGTCGGCACGCAGCCAATTGATGTGCGGTTTGGGATGTGACGTCTGTTTTGAGATTTTTAAAATATGCAAATTGTGCTGGAGTTTTGCTGGATTTAGTGCGTAAATAATTTTGTTTACAAATTAGACGCTTTGCTTTGCAGTTGTTAAATAGGCTATGTTAAATAATTTTGGATGTGTTCATTGTGATTATACTGGCTGGGTTTATAAAAGTTTATAAAATTGAGGGGATATCTTTGCTTGGGGCATTTGTAAACAAAGCTTGTCTATTTCCGAATGTAATCGCCTGCATCTCTGATGATTATACTGTGTATATATGTTGAAAAATACAGATTAAACACACTCGCAACAGACACACCCCAAAGCGGAGACGTTCTAGCGTTGCCAGCGGCACTGAGCGGAGTTTTGCCGCTGTAGTGGACAAGCACCGCCTTGTTTATACTGGACACGTCGGCAAGAGCGTGAAGGGCGCGCGGCAAAAATGACGTAATTGCGGTGTGGGCGGTCTTGTGCGTTGGGTGCGCAAGAAGCCATATCGCCTGGCGGTGTGCACGGCACTTTTTGTAACTTTGCGCGCGGCGCCGCATCCAAAGATGGACGACTACGAGCCGAATCTGGCCGAACTGGTACGATCTGTACCAGCATGTTTATGATCCTTCTATACACAGAGACATTTGCATTGATGGGCGACCATAACATCTCATTTTGTGAACAGGAACATTTGTTTGCACCTAGTTTGCACTTGTCTTGTCTAAAGTAATTGGTTACATTTACAAAATAATCCTACAATAACAGAAGTAAGCCCTGCTGGTAAAATTAAGGTTTAAACACTCCAATAAGGCTAAAGTAGTACTAAGTAGGTTTAAGTAGTTTACATGCAGTGAAAGTAGCCTACAATAAACCTACTGCATTTACTCTTTTATGAATTAGCAATTAATAAACTACTAATAAACGGCAAACTACTTCTTCACTGCTGATTCCTGGTAGTTTAGAAGAGAATTACTCAGAGTTCGCCCCCTGTCGTTTCACAGAATAGCACAACGGCGAGCGCGTCGAGTATAAACACCTCGTCCGTTTGGAGAGGTGCGCGCGCAGTCAGCGGAGACTCGTGCTCTTGCGGACGCGTCGAGTATAAACAAGGCTAGAGCGCGGCTCGACGCTTCAGTGTACGGGCTGTGCGAGATAAGATGTAGCCTAAGTAGCTAAACTTAAACTTAAGCGCAGGTGTGTGATTGGCCAGCCCGATCTCATGAATAGTATCTATGGCACGAATGTAATTTCTCGTGGCATTTATACGCCAAAAACAGTTTTGCGTGTATATGGCACGCGAATTTCCCGTACATATGATATGCACTTTTTGGCGTATAATATGCACGAACTCCCCACCCCCTCCCCCTAAACCTAACCCAGGCTTTTTAGTGCGTACCATATACACGCAAAAACAATTTTTGGCGTATAAATGCCACGAGAAATGACACTCGTGGTATAGATACGCATCTTCATGAGACTGAGACTGTGTTGGATCGGCGCAGGTGTGTGAGGCGCATGTTGTGTGTGAGGCGCAGGTGTGTGATTATATATTTGACTTTTTTTTAGGTCATACATGTTAAACGAATGACAAAAAATAATTAGGCAAACTAATATAGTTTTGTCTTTCGCCATTTTAAACTGAAAATAGGCCTATTTAACATTTAGCCTATGTAATAGTTTAGGCTACTGTCATTGTGAGGGGAGAAGAAACATGAACAAAGCCGTTTTCATCATGTTAGGCAGAGGATTAATAATGAATGTGTACATTGAGAATAATAAAATATAAATTGTAGCCTTTAGTAAATTCAAAAATTGAAAAGAACCACCGCTCATCCGTAAATAAATCTTAAAAAGAGGTGCTGCTGCATAAAATGATAGTGAAATATAGTGAAAATAGCACACGCGCACTTAAAAAACTGTGCAACATCAATTTAATATGCAAGCTTTCGGTCTTACGACCTTCTTCAGCCTTTAGTAAATTAAAAAACAACAACAACTTTAGGAGGGGAAGAGACAGGGCAAGATGAAAAACAGTATGATTCTGATGAGGAGAGAAAATAATCAGCTGCCCACTGACATGGTTTTAAATCTGTTGTTTTCGAATTTTTTATTTTATTTTTTACCTTCACAACATTATAAAATGCACATCTGTAATTCAGAGAAATCCAAAATTTTCTCGGGGAAACCCCGAACCCCCCTAACTGACCTGCCTCAAATTCGGGACCATATGTGATTATAAAACCATGCCATTGCATGGTCAAGAAACTAGTTAATAGTAAGCATTAGACCCTAAACTAAAGTTCTAAAGGCTAACTAAACTAAAGGCTTCTTAAAGGAATTATGCTTAGGGCACCAAAATGGCTTGCAGCGGCACTATAATGACTCGACGGCTTAAAGGGGAAAAATATGCCCTGTGATTGTTTACGGTCAGGAATATGGTTCCGCCCCGCCTTCACACTGGCAGTTGAAATCAGCTCCGTAATACGCAATACGTTCCCAGCGCACGTCGTACTACACAGTGGAAAGCGTCGGACGCGGGTAGAACAAAAGAGAGAAAGGTTGATTCTGTCAGTTCTGTATGATCTCTCTGATGAGGGTTATAGACATATTAATAGGAAGGCTGCTGACATGTCAGGTCGACTAAAAACTTGATATGGTGACCAATAGTTTAATGTCTGCCTACAATATAATTGTATTAACTGCCCCCTAATAACGTTAGAAAGTCATAAAAATAAAAAAAATTACATGACAACTTCTCGTTATAAAATCATTATTTATTTTATTAAACATTAATAATTCAGGTTTGTGTATCAGTACCATATAGCAACGCTCAACTTCCGCTGGAATTTTCGGATAGGAATCGTCCGTAGCTTTTCGCAAGAGTTCAAATTTTTGAACGCATCCGGATAACCAAGGGTTTCCGTTGTCCGGTAATTACCGGACATTGGCGAGGAGAAAAATTAAATGTCCAGACAAAATTAAATCTCTCCGGTCAAATTGTCCGATTAAAATTGCCTAATAATGCCACCCCTAACACAATCTGAATTAGAGAATAAGCCTAAAATGTATAAAGCAAAAATACACCGACCTTTGGCTATGTTATAAGGAACAGGCTCTTCCGTTTGAATGTTATTAACACTAGAACTACCGGAATTCCATAACTACTAGAACGACCACAGTGGTCATTCTGACCGTTCAAACTTTAACGTTCACAATACTCGTATAATCACAATACTTTAATATTCAACCTCGTACAATCAATAATCAAATCACTGTCCCCGGCACTGCTCGCGCTCCCCGTTGAGCGCTCAACGCAGTTTGCTTCGCGCACCACTGAAATCGCCCCCGCTCGCTCCAAAAAACAAAAAAAATCTGCATTTTTATTTCACTTTTAGGTTAGACCATAGCCTAACTTTACAAAGAACTAACTAACGCAGCATAGGTCTGCTAGGTCTGCCACTGCGTTGACAATGAATACAATTAAGGATAATTTTTTGGCTTCAATATCTCGAAAAGACGAATCTTTCCCGTAGCGTAAGCTAAACTTAAGCAATAGGCTACTTGTTCCCTCTTCTAGAGAGAACCGAGGTTACATTAGGTAACCGATACCGGAATTAATGTGATGCCTCATCTTGTTAGACCTGAATCAATTGAAATTGCTGGTATAGCAATATCAATGTTCCTCATTTCAATTTAGTTTAACTCTTGTGTACTGAAATAAATAAAACAAATGATAAAACTACAGACTTTAAAAAACATGACAAAACAACAAAATCAACAGAACTTAATGTGTAAATAAAAAAATCTGATCCAAGATACCGGTATTAATAAAAACTATAATAGTATCTCAATTATACTTAAATAACACTGGCTCACATAGATTTTTCTGTAAAGCTGTGTTGAAGTATTCTATGCATTTCTTATTTAGAAATTATTAGAATATTAAAGCTAAGAATTTTACTTTATTTTATATATTCAGTTGCCAGAAACTCCTCAACTAATGGGTCACGTGTGTGTCAACATTAAACACAGTCTGAAGTCCTTAAAAACGAGTGGACAAAAACATTCAAAAGTAAAGAATGGTTAAACTTTATTGGACATGAGCAGTCATACAAAGACCCAATATAACAACCCATCTACAATCAAGAAACATCAGCGTGTGTGTCCTGAACAGACTGAGGCTCATCCTGAAAATAAATACTGTGTTCCTGAATGGATTTACACCCTCTAGTTCAATTAAGTGCTGAATGTATCTAAGGAAACCTTGGCACAAAAGAAAAGAAGTTCCCAAAGACTTCTGGTCTACAATCACACTGCGAGACCAACATGGAAACTGATATAATTATCTTTTCAAATAATAATCTAAAAGACCATTTCAGTCCAAACTCAGTGACAAAAATATGTACAGTAATTACTTCCGTAGGGCTGAATAACCACCAATCAGTTGCATACACATCAAGTCATGTTTTCCCTGTATAATAGAGTTTAAACGTAAAGCTCTAACACATTATGAGGTGCTTTTTTGGCAAGATTTTTTAATCGCAACCCAGAATCGACTGATGCAAAAACCCGATACACAAAAATAAAGATACATTTGCTCCATCTCAGTCAGTCACGGGTGAGTAATTCACTTGCTGTTAACAGTCGGTGTAAATATAAGCCCTCCAAAGTCAGCTATTAAACACAGAAGCTCCTGAAGACAAGCGTTCCTCCTGTAACAGTTACTGTCAGTGTTACGGTCAAGTGCAATATTATGTGCCGATCGAGTCTTCCGACTACGTGTAGAAGATGACCTCTGGGATCTGGCCGTCCTCTACGGACGTGCCGTTGTTGTTGCCCGCGGCGTAGCAGAACGTGAAGCAGGTTTTGGTGCCGGTGCCGGACGACTCGTGCGTGACCTTCCTCATGCCTTTAGTGCCGTAGTGCGAATCCGGACCCTGCGGAGAGGAGAGAGGGACGTTACAAACACTTATAAATCAGTGCATCTGTTAGTTTAAGCAGATTAACTGATAGACACACGAGCTCACCTTTAGTGTCGCACAGGCGGTGTAATTGACATTGGGCAGAACCTCCACTGGTTCCTTGAACATGACCCTGAACGTGTTGGCCGAACCCGTCGCAGCTGAAGCCGGTGTCGTTCTGGCCCAGAACCGTGTTGCTGTCGATGTGGATGATCTGAAAGAAATCACTCAATCAGGATCTGTGAAGCACACGTGCACTATTTACTTCCAGAATAATCCTGTAAATGATCAAGCGGGTATTTTTGGAGAGTTAAAACACTTTCCCACCATAAACTAGTTATTCTGGAAACACAAACGGTAGATCAGGACACTGGAAACTCTAAGATCACGGGTTCGGTTCACAGGGAATACCTAAACCCTGAAGTCACATTTAAGAGTGAGCCAAAATCTATAATAGTTTGAGTTTCTGAACAGTGTAACGTTTTTAAACACTGATCTGTTTATTTGAGCGGCCCGACATGTCAACATCTGATGCAAAACTATATTCACAAAAAAATGTTTTTATTTCTTTATTAACTGAATCAAATGTTAAATTAAAAATTTGTCATTTTAGTTTAACTTGTAATAAAATAAATATAACTAAAACTGAAATAATAATTAATATGTACCTTTTTTAAAACAAAAAAAGTATTTAAAAATATATTGTAAATTATAATATAAAAACCTGACAAATTCACAACATTTTATTTATATATATATATATATATATATATATATATATATATATATATATATATATATATATATATATATAATAAACTAATTCACCTTATTAATAAAATCTATAATAATAATCTAAAATAACAGAACAATTACAAGTTTGGAAACACTTAATAAACTGAAATAAAATATTAAATAAATTAAACATTTTTCATTTCATTTAGTTTAACTTCTACTGAAATAATAAAACTGAAATACCAATTAATATTTAATAAATTCAATTAATTGTAAATTTATTTAAAAATGTCAATATATATATTTATATACATATTAATTTAGATAAAATTACATCAAATAAATAAATGACACACTTTTGTATTGATGAGAAAACAGGATCTGTGGACAGACGTACCTGTATGTTGACCTGATAGTCTGTAGGTCCGTGTATGGATCCATAAAGCCCGAATCCCACAATAAATATCCTGCGATTTACAGAGAACCTGCAAACACAGTCATTGAGTCAGTGGACTTCACATGGGCCTTTCCATTACAGATTTGCGAAAACTCTGCGATATTTTCTAAACGCCGATAAGAATATTGTGAAATGCGGTGACTGGTTTTGTGATCCAGGGTCATATGAGGTGATTCTGGGTGTTCCCTCATATCTGCTCCAAGCACGTGATAAATTCTGGCATTTTTGTTGTCTAGAATCCAGTATTACTGTAATACTTTTGCCTTTTATGAGCTCTTCTGTCCAAACACACCTCGTCATCTCCGTCAGCTGACCTGTAAATGCGTAAAACTGTGTCCACTGCAGTATTGCTAAATATTCCTTTTTCTGAATAGCCTGAAAACCCACTTCACGCAAGCGTAAAAACTTTTCTGCGATATAGATGCGAAATTAACGTGTTTGCATTGGCCGTATTTTCAATGTGCGCAGTTTGAAGGGTAATGGAAACGCGGCGTGTGTAAATGTCTCCTCCGGCTCACCGTATGCGGTCGCTGGTCCCGCTGTAGCCCCAGCGGCTCTCCACCTGGCCGAAGCGCGTGATGCTGCACTCTTTCCCCGCAGACAGCAGCGCGGCCGGTCGATGAACTCCACGCGAGGCTTCGGGTTCACCGTGAAGTGCAGGAAGAGGCTCACCACCTCTCGATCCGTCAGAATGGCTGATTGAGCAGGACCTGAGTGAAACACACTCACATTTACAGGGTTCGTAGTGATACTGTAAAATGAAATTCAAGGACTTTAAGCACTACTTTTTAGTGTTTTCAAGGACTTCAATCAGAGATCTCACTTTCTCAAACAATATGTCTATTAAAACAAAATGTTACACAAAGTGCAGCAGACGCAATGACTGTGGTTACTTTACTATGACAAAGATATAGTTTTTCTAATTCAAACTGATTTCCCCCTCAGGAATATATGATTGACCTTAAAAATGAAAGATGTATCATATACTTGGATATTTATGAGCAATATCACGCTCATATCCATGTGAAATCCCTCTATATCTATATCAGAAAGGCTGCAGTGTGCATTTTGTTTGAAAAGATTGTTTTATCAATAAAATTAGACACTAATTTCACATATTTTAAGTACCTTTTCATAAATATGGCTGTTTTCAAGGGTTTTCTAGGACTTAAAATGCTTGAATTTGACTTTGAAATTTAAGCACCCAGTATTTATCCCTATAAACCATAAAAAAGCCATAAAAAGCTGATAGAAAACAAAGTGAGAGTGTATGGAGACCTGCGGCGAACTCCTCTATAGTCATGAGAGGGAAGCGGATGAGACTGAGGGCTTTCCCCAGCACACGTCTCTTGTTCTCCGGCGTGGGCTGAAGCTGCTGTCGATGTGTTTCCGCCTCCGCCCAGCGAACCGCCGCCACGAACAAACGCACCTCTCGCACGCCCAGAGTATCTCTCTCCAACACCGCAAACAGTGTGTCTGAGACAGAGACAGAGATCTGTGAGGACGCTGACAATTGTTGACACCAATTCTAAAACCAACCTAAAACTAATGTGCTAATGAACAAACTACATTTAAAATGTACATTAATACTATAAAAAAGTGAAATATTATAATTCAAAATGGCTGTTTTCTATGGGAATATATGTTAAAATGTAATTTATTCCTGTGATCAAATCTATATTTTCAGCATCTTCAGTGTTGGAAACCATGTAAATATATTCAGGATTCTTTGATGTATAGAGTTCAGGATTTTGAAATAGAAATGTTTTGTAACATTAATCATGTTTGATCATTTAATGCATCCTTGCTGAATAAAAGTAGAAAAAAAAAATACTGAACTGAAATTTAAACGTTTAGGATATATCATTTTAAAATAATGGCGCTGGCCTTTATTTATCAGCGAAGTGAAAGAGAAACATTGGTTTAAGAAGTTTTAAGTCAACACTAATGTTTCTAAGAACAAAAAACATAATGATAAAGCAATGCAACTTAAAAAAAAAAACAATAGGATGAAGTCAAATAAATATCTTTGGCATGATAATGAGATGTACTGATTAGCGGTGGGAATCTTTAGGCACCTCGGTTGAAAAGGCTCTCCAATCTGTATTATATTTCTAAAAGAGACACTAATGCCCCCTTGTGGCCACATAAACATTACTGTAATGTGTAAATATTACGGGCCTGTAATGTGGTGTACTGTGTTACAGTACCGAGGTCGATGTCTGTGAATCCCTCCGCAGCCAGAGCGTCTCCGGTGTTCTTGTCGAATGTCTCCAGGCACAGACTGGCCAGCTGAGGCTCGTCGAAAGAGTCTCGCCTGGACACAAACACAATCAGCCAATCAGAATCACACACACAGGGTTTGAAACTAACACCTGCCATATGAGGGTAAAAATTGACAGTGGTGGGAAACACTGTCAAATCACGAGCCAGTTTGGTGAGTTACTAATTATATTTACTCGCTTTGCAGGGGAAGTTCGTGTGAGTCAAATCTGAGCAGATTTAGCACAAATCCTTGTGATCCTCCTTAATAGCCAAATTGTCCGGTGAGTGAAAAAGTTCATTTCAAACCCTACACACACACACACCTGTGTAAGCAGCATGAACGCGTTGTCCGCCGCAGGTTCTTCTTCAGGAACTCCACACAGTGAGCCTCCAGGGCCGGAACGGCGTATTTCTTGGCGGTGTAGAGAGTCGTCATCACCGTCTCCGGCCCGATATCTGAACCTCGTCAGAGTACAAGAACCTGGAGGAATGAGAAGCGTCTACATCTCTGGAGAATACACTGACTTTAACAGATGGGATCGGTAAGACTTACTATGTCTCTAAAAGAAGTCTCTTATGCTCATCAAGGCTGCATTTATATAATTAAAAATACAAAAAGTACAGTAATATTGTGAAATATTAGTATAATTTCTATGTGAATAAATGTTAAAGTGTAATTTATTCCTGTGAATTTTTAGCATCATTACTGCAGTCTTCAGTGTCACATGATCCTTCACAAATCACTCTAATATGATGATCAAAAAACATTCATTATAATCAATGTTGAAAAAAGTAAAAAAAAAAATTATTCATCCTTGCTGAATAAAACTATTGATTTATTTTATCCCCCCCAAAAAAAATCTTGCTGACCCCAAACTTTTGAACGGTCATCGTGTATAATGTTACAAAAGCTTTATATTTCAGATAAAAGCTGTTCTTTTGAACTTTCTATTCATCAAAGAATCCTGATTTTATTTATTTATTTATTTATTTATTTTTGACAACATTGATAATAATAAGCATTTCTGAAGGATCATGTGACTCTGAAGACTGGAGTAATGATGCTGAAAATTCAGCTTTGATCACAGGAATAAATTACATTTTATAATAATTTGTAATAATATTTCACAATATTACTGTTTTATTTGTATTTTTAATTAAATAAATGAAGTTTCTTGGTGAGCAGAAGAGACTTCTTTTAAAGATATTAAAAAACGAACTGAGCCCAAACTTTTAAACGGTGGTGTAAATATTAATATTGAGACATACATATTAAGAAACCTGATCATACTTGAGCAATGAAAGGAAGGCAGCAGCTTCTACATCGGGAAGCTCGATCTCTGTGGATGTGGTGGCCATGCCTCCGTTAAACATGGCATCGAACACCGCACTGCCGGCTGCCAGAACAAACCTGGAGAATCATAATCATAATGTAATTAATACATGTATAATACTGTGCATATATTTAATAAATACAATTATTTTATGACAGATATGCACATAACCAGCCAAATCAAAATAGGTTTACATGAAGTATTTGCCATTAGCTTAGCCTTTAATTTATTCTGATTTTAATTAAAAAGTAATTTAATGAAACTCACAGACAAACTCAGAAGGATATTGATGTTTTACGGGTAATCAGAGCAAATTGAAATTTGTTTGTTTAAATTAAAAGTAATACAAATAAAACAGTAATAAAGCTAATTATATTATTTGTATTATTTTTTAATGCATTATTCTAAGATATAATGACTTAACCTATACAATACATATATTTGTGTTATGTGTCTGCGTACATGCGTGTGTGTGAGACAGAGATGACAGAACTTTAATTTGAATAGTTTGATGGAGTAATAACATCCTCAGTTCCTTTAGTTAATCACCTGTGTGCAGGTATCCGCTGGACTCCCATCCCTTTACCCACTAGAAAGTGAACATCACTCAGCACTTCATTATTGAACAAGAACGCAAATCTCTCTTTAACTGTGCTTTTCGTCGCCTGCCAGTTATAAACGGGCTCCCGGTACACGAGCACGGCAGCTGCGGACAGAGACGAGTGTGTGGCCGGTGTCACGACTGCGTTAGACGGGCTTCCGGTCATATTCGAGGCGGGCGGAGCCAGCGGGCCCATCACCGCTGCCGCAGCCGGGAGAGAGTTCATCAGATTCGGCGCAGGTCCAGACGCGACACCGGGGCTTTCCATTCCGCGGGCCCCGTTTGAGGGTTTGAGCGTCTCGTTACGCCATGAGAGCCTCCATTGCCTCCGACGGACCCTCCGTGACTCGCAGCCAAGGCGTAAGGACTGTTGCTCGGTTGGCTGTTACCCAAAGGTCCATGTCCGAAGAAATTTAAACACGGAACCCGACCGCTATTGTCTCCAGTAGCCATCTTGGACTAAGGCGCGCACCCGATGAATAAGTAAACAAATCACGCGCAATGTCAGTATCCTGTCAGTACAGGCGCACAACATCCGGTCTTAAAAGCGAAAGTTCACGCAAAAAAAATTAAAATAAATTAAATTATGTCATCATTAACTCACCCTCAAGTTGTTCTAAACCTGTGAGTTTCTTTGTTCCAAGATTAGGGTGACCATATTTTGATTATCGAAAACCAGGAAACAGATACTCAAATGATACTCGAAGTTTACTCAAAGATGCCTTATTAATTTCAGGCTATACCTCTTCTGTATAGATAGAAAATTGTTATATTACAAGACCCAAATTCAAATTAAGCTTCTCAAAGGTAACTCAACATAATTTTCATTCTGATTTCTGAATTATTCAATTTAATGTCAACACATCAGTTGTTTTTACACATATATTGAGTTTTACTCATCATAGCCTTGACTATGCTTTTGGGTTTGTTAAATATATTGTGGAATACGTTTGTTTATAATATGTGGTAATTAATCATGCTTTTAATTAAGACACAAGATCATTTTGATGAATCAGTGATGGCCCACTTTACATGAAAAGTAATGTGTCTGGAGTGCATGATCTCAAAGAGTTTATTGGGATATATCTCGTGCAAATAACACATTATATTACAGTTTTTCTCCATTGGTTTGGCTCATTTCTTGAAACAGTTTAGGGGATTTGACATCACACATTGCACTCATATTGCCAAGGAATTGTCATTATCATTCACACACATAAAGTAACTTCCAGTACAATTATTGAATTTGATGACATTTTTAACATATATTGTGTGTAATACCTGCATAAACGTTGTTTTATTTAATGTAAAAAGAAGAAAATAGATCTCTAATGTGTCTGTATCCTCTTGATCTTGTTTATCTGGCTGATTGCCGCTATTGTGTCCATGTATTTATGCAAATTACTAAATGCACAGGCTATTGAACACGATGTCAGACTAAACCTGCCGGGACTCATGGAAAAGCTGCAGCAGTATGGCAAGCCGACTTCGCCTTAAGCACACTAGTAAAACTATCAACGGAATCTTAATTACATTTTTATGTTTACCACGTTGAAATTGAAATTGCGATTTGAAAACATGCCCAATCAAAACACGTAAATTTCGCAAAAACTCCTATTTTTACACTCGCATGAGGAGGTTTTTCAGGCAATTCGAAAAAAAAATATTATGCATTTACAAACATTTGACGCAGATGACGCGGTGTGTTTGGACAGAAGATGAGACAGAGCTCTTTATTAAATTCATAAAAGACAAAATAATCACAGGAATACTGGATTCTAAACCTCATAGAAATCTCACAATCAGGAGCTGGAAGCAGAACTGAGAAGAAACACAGAAACTCCTCATATGAGCCGCTCACAGTATATGAGGTCTGTCCTCGCCATTACAGTTTTTCTCAATTGTTTACACACAAATTCTGGTACTTGAGACACAATGACCACAACATGTAACTCATTCACCAACCCCCTGAACCAATTCTGCTGAACTACAAGCACAATTCCTGCTTTACACTCAAATTGCAGTTCTAAAACACACTTTTTTCAAAACACTACACACAAATTCTCTGCATTTCGCACAATTTTCATGCAGAAAATCTCTTGTTTTCACAAAGAACACACTGCCATGCAGATATGCACACACTGACTCGTCTCACGGGCAAACACCCGTCACACAGTTTTACAATTAGCAATCAGAGCTTCAAGCATAAAATACCAAAACCGAAGAGAGGATGCAGCATAGATTTATTTATTTATTTATTTATTTATTTACTGTAACAGCATACACATTTTTTTCTGTTGTTTTGTATGTAGACCACTGTATGTGCAACTTTTTGTTTGTTGGGGTGTATGAAATGTGCGATCTATCTCCCATTGTTTTTGTGGAAAAATAAAATATATTTGTTACCGTGTATTTGGGTATAAAAACAATATTCTCAAATATTTTACAACACACTTATGTATGTAATGTCTGTAGTAAGTGTAACACTGAACAAAAAAAGGCCCAAGTCATTATGATGAATGGAGAAGAAGTGTTTTACACTGAGCACATCAGTGTTCAACTGGTTCTTATAGACCATTTCACAAGATGTAAACAACACTGGTCCAGAAGCACTTCCTGTTTCAGTTTTTTAACACTACATAAAAGCTGGGATAAAATACAACCAACAGAACATTTAAAACTGAATCAAAAAGTTCAACAAACATCTTTAAGATGTTTTCTTTACATGTGAAATTAAGAAAACAGTTACAAACTGAAACAGGAAGTGTTTCTGGACCAGTGTTGTTTACATCTTGTGAAATGGTCTATAAATGTCTATTCATATGATGGTTTGTGTGTGTCATTTGAAAACAAAATAACATTTTGAGAATATATAACATTGTTTTGAATGTAAAGTTTCATTTCGCACTAGAATTGAGAGGTTTTGTTGATTGTGTGTGTGTTTTTAGATTTGTGTGTAGAGTTCTGAGAGCATGAGGCATACTTGCAGGAAATGTGTGTAAACAATCGAGAAAAACTGTAATGCTTGGATAATACACACACACACACACACATCTCCTTCCATTAATAATAGTGTCTAGTTCTGTGGTTGGGATATACATAAACCTACAAACATCCGTCACCATGATGTTTGGGAATGACGTATCGCGAGAGGAAAAAACTATGTTTTAGTCGCATAACATCGGTTAATGGAAACGCCGTTCATTTCGCAATAGTTTTTTTTTCGACATTTTGAAAAAAATTGAGTGGCTTAAAGTTAATTAATTTAAGTTCACTAAATAACACAATTAAAGTAAATTGGCTTAATCGATTCCCTCACCTCTATTTGAAACATTTCCCCTCAGTTTTGCCTTCTCGCAAACTGGTGCCGCAAAGTTTGCTCTAATGTGTAATTATGATATTTATAAACTCCCTATCAAGCTATCTAACTTTCACCAACAAGTTCTTTTTTGGCATGGACTCTCATTTACACGCATAAACTTTCTCCTCATCGTTGTTACACATGAAACAATAGGAATATTTTATTTAAGAATAAGTGTTTGTTCTATAATCACTGGTTCGGTTATGGAATATTTCATGTTAGACCACTCTTTAATAACGAAGGTCTGCTTTTTACGTATGCAGAGTTTCTTTCAGAATATAATATACCGGTAACTCACAAAGAGTTAGCCATGCATAGTTATGGAGGGTTATATTAATTTAATTGTCTCATTTTTTTGTATGGGTCATGTGAGCTTTGTATTTAAGGCTTTTTATGTATTTTATTGTTTTACCGTACAGCACTTTGTGTCCACTTTGGATTTTAAGTTGCTCTATAAATACATTTTGATTGACTGATTGATTGATTGATTGGTTGATTGATTGATGCTATTCCATCTGGCATACTCAAAAGAAAGAAAGAAAGAAAGAAAGAAAGAAAGAAAGAAAGAAAGAAAGAAAGAAAGAAAGAAAGAAAGAAAGAAAGAAAGAAAGAAAGAAAGAAAGAAAGAAAGAAAGAAAGAAAGAAAAGTAAGAAAGAAAGAAAGAAAGAAAGAAAGAAAGAAAGAAAGAAAGAAAGAAAGAAAGAAAGAAAGAAAGAAAGAAAGAAAGAAAGAAAGAAAGAAAGAAAGAAAGAAAGAAAGAAAGAAAGAAAGAAAGAAAGAAAGAAAGAAAGAAAGAAAGAAAGAAAGAAAGAAAGAAAGAAAGAAAGAAAGAAAGAAAAGAAAGAAAAGAAAAGAAAGAAAAGAAAAGAAAAGAAAATCATAACGGCCCAAACGGCTTGCCATAGCTGCAGTGTTATCTGCGTAAAATAAACCTATGGTTTGTGAGACACTGGGAATGCAACATGAATGAACACATATTCTGCATTTTACATTTATCCATTTAGCAGAGGCTTTTATCCAAAACGGCAGAGAAATCTGTCAATCAATATTTTTTTGTGTGTAAATTATCCTTTTAATAATGGACACGCCCCCCATTTATCTGGATTCCATCATGATGTGTATTGCATGATTAAACTTGACTGCTTCTGTTCTGCAATGTCTGTTATGTAATCTCAGCACGTAGGCGCAGCTCCGCATGCGGATTGTGTGGGAGTCCCACGTATTTTCTTTATTATTTATTTTTATATTCTGATGATGATGATGCTCGGTCTGCTTCTCATCCGCGTGACGTCACGCCGGTGTGCGCGAGCTGTCCGCGCGGCGCTGGTGCTGAGGCAAGATGGCAGTGCGCTAAACGCCCGATAAACTGAGAGGAAAAGTGCTTCACATCAACATTTTCTGTTCAGTTAGTCTGTTTATTTACGCGATTGTTTTGAAAAAGCTGTAGTCATGGCTGTGTGTTGAGGGAAAGCCGCTGAATCAAATCACAGCACGTAAACGGACTGTCCCGTTCCGGCGGAGGTCGACGCGACGCGGCGCGATGTCTCTGCTGTGCGTCGGGGGTGAGTGGAGGCTTATATTTGCCCTTTGTTGGGACAGAATGTTCTCTGCCAAATTACTTATATCATCCTATAACGAGTGCCTTACAATACGTACTATCATCATTACCATATTCATGGGACTTCTTCACGGGATGACATGGTATTTGCATCAGTACTTTTGCTTTATACAAATAAGTACCATGGCATTTTGATTGCTGAGTACATGGTATCCTTGATGAAAAAGTACTGTTGTAGCACTATTGGACAATATCATGGTATTTAATTCAAGGATTCAAGGGATAGTGCATGAATGCATGGTACTATGGTGCATGTCCTAAAGATTGTGCTACAGTGGTGTAGTGATGGCATTCCACATTTTTTGGACATGCACCATAATAGTACAATCATATTAATGCACTATCCCTTGATTTACAATATAAAGATATGGTGCATGTCCAAAAAATGGGGTTTGCCGTCACTGTGTTTTGTAGGACATTTTTTGGACGATTATGGTGCATGTCCAAAAAATTTACTGTTTTGTACACGTAAAAAAGCTTTGTTTTACTAATGCAGTTTTTCATTGATGTTTGGCTTCTTTTTAGTGTTTATATTCATTTACCTGTTAATCAAGCAGTGGATATTAGAATTGAATGCAGACTTTGTTAAAACGTCGCAGTATTTTAAGGATAGGATATGTTGAAATGTGTTAGTTTGCTCATATTGCTCAGTGCACTGTGGGAAATCTCCAGAAGCGGCGTGCGAATGAGCTCGTGAGGGAATCCTGTGCGAGTGTGTGGGTGTGTGAGCTTGATGAAATGACATTTCTGGTGAAGATCATTCTGGTCACGACTCCAACCGGTGGGATCTTTCAGGGCGTCACGTCTCTTCGGCTTCACCCACATTAGCGGTGTCGATAATAAATGCAGATGGATTGACAGGTCGGTTATGAGCAGTACAGTGCAGGTTTGATTGTCAGTGCCTAGAAGATATCGTTTGTGTGTACATGCTCTGAAAGCAATATGTGTTCTGTACTGAATGATAGTCATAGAGTCTCTTATGCATCCAAATGCACTTTAAAAATCCCCAAAAATATTTATCCAGCAAGGCTGATTTAGCTCCGGACGGCTCGTTTCTGAATCTGTGCCGCACCAGTAAGGTATATAACACACACTAAGATCATGCACTGAAAAAAAAAGTGTGTTGGATTTACATGATTTGAAAGTGTACATCGGTCCCACATAAACCAATTAAGTTACACAAACAAAATTTATTCATGTATCTTCAATGTCATGGTATTAAGTCATTATACGTTATCCAATTAAGTAGTCTCAAAGTGATTTTAAAAGGCTCCCTGACCCTGATTGGCTGTTTTCAGGTATTCAAATTCATATATTTATATATCCAATTAAGATTGAATGTATTTGTCACATATCTCAATTTCTAGTCTATAGCCTACAGTTAGCTTCCAATGAGTACTTGGTCAGCATACTGAAATGCTAAGGTATACATACACCATCAGCAAAAAGCAGTTGTTATACACATAGTATGAATTGATCCACAGCCTAACCAAATCATCCACTCTTCTCCACAATGGTAACCAACTGTAATTTAAATGGTTCTAATAATTCCAATGTAATTGAAGATTAAACACAATTACACACTAACCTTTTCTTATTTTCTCAAAAACATATAAAATAACACTTAATTTCAACATTTATTCTCTGATAATTCAGACATATGCAAAGCATGCTGGGAATTAACATGCACCGCCCAGTTTCATTTAATGCAACACAAATCATTCATGTTATCCAACACAAAGGGATTAAGTAAACTTAAATTGTACATATATTTAAGCAGATTGGACACAATCAAATTTAGTTTGGACAAAATGTAAAGCAATTATGTTGTTTAAACTAATTTTAATTAAGCAATTTGAACAAGCAGCAAAAATCATTTTTTCAGTGTGCCTGGAATATATTTCATCCTAAAAATCAAATAAACTTAACATACACTCACCTAAAGGATCATTACGAACACCACACTAATACTGTGTTTGACCCCTTTCGCCTTAATTCTGCGTGGCATTGATTCAACAAGGTGCTGAAAGCATTTTAGAAATGTTGGCCCATATTGATAGGATAGCATCTTACAGTTGATGGAGATTTGTGGGATGCACATCCAGGACACGAAGCTCCCGTTCCACCACATCCCAAAGATGCTCTATTGGGTTGAGATCTGGTGACTGTGGGGCCATTTTAGTACAGTGAACTCATTGTCATGTTCAAGAAACCAATTTGAAATGATTCCAGCTTTGTGACATGGTGCATTATCCTGCTGGAAGTAGCCATCAGAGGATGGGGACATGGTGGCCATAAAGGGATGGACATGGTCAGAAACAATGCTCAGGTAGGCCATGGCATTTAAACGATGCCCAATTGGCACTAAGGGGCCTAAAGTGTGCCAAGAGAACATCCCCCACACCATTACACCACCACCACCAGCCTGCACAGTGGTAACAAGGCATGATGGATCCATGTTCTCATTCTGTTTACGCCAAATTCTACTGAATGTTCAACAGAAATCCAGACTCATCAGACCAGGCAACATTTTTTCAGTCTTCAACTGTCCAATTTTGGTGAGCTCTTGCAAATTGTCGCCTCTTTTTCCTATTTGTAGTGGAGATGAGTGGTACCCGGTGGGGTCTTCTGCTGTTGTAGCCCATCCACCTCAAGGTTGTGTGTGTTGTGGCTTCACTGCATACCTCGGTTGTAAGCGAGTGGTTATTTCAGTCAAAGTTGCTCTTCTATCAGCTTGAATCAGTCGGCCCATTCTCCTCTGACCTCTCGCATCAACAAGGCATTTTCGCCCATTTTCATATTGCGTTTTTCCCTTTTTACACCATTCTTTGTAAACCCTAGAAATGGTTGTGTGTGAAAATCCCAATAACTGAGCAGATTGTGAAATACTTCAGACACCAACAACCATGCCACGCTCAAAACTGCTTAAATCACCTTTCTTTCCCATTCTGACATTCAGTTTGGAGTTCAGGAGATTGTCTTGATCAGGACCACACCCCTAAATGCATTGAAGCAACTGCACATGCAATTGGTTGATTAGATAACTGCATTAATGAGAAATTGAACAGGTGTTCCTAATAATCCTTTATGTGAGTGTATACAGTGTATATATCCCTGGTCTGAGGTCTCAATCGTCTTCTTGGTTCCCTGCGCAGTGAATCATGGGAAAGGGTCATGGGTTTATTGCTCTGAGACGAATGAAACTCTTATTCTTGATGTGCTGTCAGGTCATGACAGAGGTGTGGGATCGATGTTCATTACAGGAGAGGGTGTGTGTGTGTGTGGAGCATGACTGAATCAAGCAGAGAGACTTGTGTTGGGTTCGATTCAGGCCCACTTGCGTATAAAACCTTTAACAGTTTGTGTTATGATTTCTGAACACATCTTAAATAAATGCATTACATAATACCTCAACCTTTTTCTGCTGTTGTGTGATATAACTCACATGATGTTCGAGTCGTGTTGGCATCCCTCTCCGGAAGCTCAATGTAGAGAGTGTTTCACACTTATGTAATGTTGAACACGTTTCAGCAGTTGGCATGGCGCGGATAACATCACACCTTCGGTTATCGGTCAAACATCTCTGGAAAAGCAAAAGGCTTCACAGTTAAGTAATGTTTCCATGTTTATCAGGAGTTTCATTGCTCATTATGCTTTTTAAAGGAGTAGTTCACTTTTCAAAAAACTTTTGCTGATAATTTACTCACCCCCATGTCATCGCAAGATGTCCATGTCTTTCTTTCTTCAGTCGAAAAGAAATTAAGGTTTCTGATGAAAACATTCCAGGATTTTCTCCATATAATGGACTTCAATGGGGTCCAAACGGTTCAAGGTCCAAATGAGAGTTTCAGTGTCAGCTTCAAAGGGCTTTAAATGACACCAGACGATGAATAAGGGTCTTATCTAGCGAAACGATCACTCATTTAATAGATAGATAACAAAGCTTAAGATTTATAAGCTCATATGGTTGCCTTGCTCGATGAACTTTTGTGACTCTCCTGTTTGCTCAAAATGAACAAATCTTTTTCTGAGTCATTTTTGTTCATTCTACGAACGAAACAAACTAATTGACTCGGAAAAAGATTAGTTCATTTTCATGAACGAATTCTGAAATAGGAAGAGTCACGAACGTGAGAGTCACAAAAGAATGAGCTTATAAAACTATTTATTTATTAAATGACCGCTGGTTTCGCTCGATAAGACCCTTATTCATCGTCTGGTGTCGTTTAAAGCCCTTTTAACAGTTTGCACTGAAACTGTCTTTTGGACCTTGAACCGTTTGGTTCCCATTGAAGTCCATTATATGGAGAAAATCCTGGAATGTTTTCATCAAAAAACTTAATTTTTTTCGACTGAAGAAAGAAAGACATGGACATCTTGGATGACATGGGGGAGAGTAAATTATCAGCAAAGATTTTTTTTTAAGTGAACTACTCCTTTAACAATATAGATTGTTTCAAAGCAGTTTTACTGTGATAATAGAAATTACCATAACTGACTGTTTAGGCTTTGCAACAGATCTAGAATAAAGTTATTGTCCAGATAAAGTTAGTTTTGATTGATTCACTTCCGATTGCCCAATTTCAAAACTTCTCATCAAATTCTTCATTATTTGCGCTGCTGTCCATATTGATTATACGGCTCTAAACTCTTACTTCATGACATTTGTGACTCGTTTTGTGTTTTAGGAGAAGCTTCTGAATGAATGGAGACATAATTGAGTTCTCAGACTCAGTTATAAAGGAGAAACAAAAGCATGTTCTTCATATTGTATGTAAAACCCATTTAAAAGACCCATTCGATTTTAGAGTGTTTCGATTTCACACACATTACTTCTCAGTGTTTGGCCAAAACTCATTATATGAGAACATTTTCAAGCGTTCTTGTGTTGTAAAATGCACTCACACACACACTCACACACACATGCAGCGCTGCATCTGTGAATTGTTTCATCTTCTTGGCTTGATCCTCTTCCTCACAGTCAGCTGGTTGTTTTCCTCTGTTGTGAATAAATGGGTCTGGGAGTCATTGATTACGATGTGTTGTTTGTGGGCAGCAGATCCAGCTCTGAATTATTTATATTGGCAGTGATTTATGATTTTGAGCTATTATTAAGCAGTAGTTTCCTGGGTTCTGGATCCAGCTTCCTCTTCATTGATCTGCCGCTGTGCTGATATATTACTCTGGGTCTGTTTAACTGCGCTCACTGAAACACCAGATGATGGATCTGCACACCTCGCCATAACTCAGTCTGAGGCGGAGCTGCACGGCACAGACGTCTTCATCGGTTCTTCATCGGTTCTTCATCGAGTTCTTCAGCTTCATCGGTTCTTCATCAGTTCTTCATCAGTTCTTCATCAGTTCTTCATCAGTTCTTCATCGGCTCTTCATCAGTTCTTCATCGGCTCTTCACTCGGTTCTTCATTGTTTTCTCGATCGGTTCTTCATCAGTTTTTTATCAGTTCTTCACCGGCTCTTCATTGGTTCTTCATCAGTTCTTCATCGGTTCTTCATCAGTTCTTCATCGGTTCTTTCACCGGCTCTTCATCGGTTCTTCATCGGTTCTTCATCGGTTCTTCATCGGTTCTTCATCGGTTCTTCATTGGTTCTTCATCGGTGTCTTCATTGGTTCTTCATCAGTCTTCATGGTTTCTTCATCAGTTCTTCATTGATTCTTCATTGGTTCTTCATCAGTTCTTCATCAGTTCTTCATCGGCTCTTCATCGGACTTCTTCATCAGTTCTTCATCAAGTTCTTCATTGTTTCCTCGTCGGTTCTTCATCAGTTTTTCATCAGTTCTTCATCGGTTCTTCGTTCGGTTCTTCATCAGTTCTTCATCAGTTCTTCATCAGTTCTTCATCGGCTCTTCATTCAGTCTCTTCATTGGATTCTTCATAGGTTCTTCATCGGTTCTTCATTGTTTCCTCGATCGAGTTCTTCATTCAGTTTTTTCATCAGTTCTTCATCGGTTCTTTGATTGATTCTTCGACTCGGTCTTTCATCGGTTCTTCATCAGTTCTTCATTCGGTTCTTGCATCGGTTCTTCGTCGAGTTCTTTGATCGGTTCTTCATTCGAGTTCTTCATCGGTTCTTCATCAGTTCTTCATCAGTTCTTCATCAGTTCTTCATCGGCTCTTCATCAGTTCTTCATCGGCTCTTCATCGGTTCTTCATTGTTTTCTCGTAGGTTCTTCATCAGTTTTTCATCAGTTCTTCACCGGCTCTTCATCGGTTCTTCATCGGTTCTTATCGGTTCTTCATCGGTTCTTCATCGGTTCTTCATCAGTTCTTCATCAGTTCATCAGTCTTTGCTCAGATGCTGCTCTGCTTGAATGGGCATATAATTTCTCATCATATTTCTGTCGACTGTGCAGATATAAACAAGCTGAATCGAGACTAGATGATCTATTTTTATATCTATTTATCTGTCTATCTATCTATGTGTCTGTCTGTGTCTATCCATCCATCTATCAGTCTGTCTACCTCCATTTATCCATCCATCCGTTCATCTGTCCATCTATCTGTCTGTCCATCCATACATCCATCATCCATCCATCCATCAATTTATCCATCGATCATCCATCATCCATCGATCATCCATTCATCCATCCATCCATCCATCCATCATCCATCCATCCATCCATATATCCATCCATCCATCCATCCATCAATCCATCATCCATCCATCCATCATCCATCCATCCATCCATCCATCACCATCCATCCATCCATCCATCCATCCATCCATCACATCCATCATCCATCAATCCATCATCCATCAATCCATCATCCATCCATTTATCCATTTGCATCATCCATCCATCTATCATCCATCCATCCATCATCCATCCATCCATCCATCATCCATCCATCATCAATCCATCATCATATCCATCATATCCATCATCCATCCATCTATCATTCATCATCCATCCATTCTCATCCACCATCCATCATCCATCCATCCATCCATCCATCCATCCATCCATCTATCAATTCATCAATCCATCTATCATCCATCCACTTATCCATCGATCATCCATCCATCCATTTATCCATCATCCATACATTTATGCAATGATCATTCATCCGTCTGTCTGTCTATCCATCTATCTATCTGTCTGTCCGTTCCGTCATCCGTCCTTCTGTCTGTCCGTCTGTCTGTCGTTCCATCCATCAATCCACTCTCACATTTACAGATGATATTCTACTCAAGCACTCTTTCTTAGAGTAAAGCACATGAATGAATGAGTGTATTTTTAACTGTGAAAACTCTTGTTTGTTTCTGAGAGATGAAATGAAAGGAAATGTGGAGAAGAGTCTGATAAATGACATTATCTGCAGATGATGTAATAGGACAGAAAGAAGCATCCAGATTCATCGGAGACACCGGAAGCCCTGCGAGGAAAACCCAAAAAGAGACACGATGACTCAGAACCCAAGAAACAAACATCAAGCGAGTCTGATAAAAGCATTCAGTGTTTTACTCTCAGGGATTTGCTGATGAAAACAGAATTAAGAGGCTTTTTCTTTTTCCTGTTGGAGAGACCAGCGTTTATTGTGTTTGGATGATGATTCTTGTCTCCCACGGCTTACAGTTTTTCTCCGTCGCTTTGGTGCATTTCTCACATCACTATTTACATTTGCACAACAGTTAATGCAGTTCTCAAAACAATTAGTACAAACTGCAAAACTTAGTTGATAACTTGCAAAAGTGTGTCACTTGCTCAAAATGGATAGAAACTATTTGCACCGCCATTTGAAAACTACAGTAAAGTTTCACATTACTGTATTTAGTGAGGTACAGTAATTGAGTAAATCCGGTAGATAATGGATTGTTGTCGGGGTATGGGTTGGTGAAATGCCCTCATGTTGGTAGTTGAGAAACTGACATAACAAAAATCTATTTTTTATTTTTATTGTGGGTTGGTGCACGTCTTTAAAGTAGGGCCGGAAAAGATTAATCGCGATTAATCGCATCCAAAATAAAAGTTTGTGTTTACATAATATACTTGTGTAGTGTGTATATTAGTGTGTATGTATTATTTTATATATATAAATACACACACATGCATGTAAACATTTAAGAAATATTTGCATGTATATACTTTATATATATATTTATACAAAATTAATATTATACATAAATATAAATATTTGATATATTACATAACATATTTTTCTTAAATATATACATGCATATATGTGTATTTATATATACAAAATAATTATACACACACATATATTATGTAAACAAACTTTTATTTTGGATGCGATTAATGCGATTAATCTTTTCCCAGCCCTACTTTAAACCATGAAAATTGCGGGTCAAATTGACCCGTTAACATCACAATCGTGATAGAAATTTCGTACAACACTTTGCAGACATGTTCATGACCCAAAATGAGAAATAGTTACACAATTTCAAGAAAACTAAGCAAGCAATTTTGCATTTAAAAGACGTAGCGTCTAAACAGAACCCAGACGTCTAGACTAAACAAGGCAAAATTTGGGCTGACAATGAAAATGTAATCGTCTAACCCATCGGCCAAGAATAGACTAGTCATCAATTACACAACAAAGAAATGAAATGAGCGAAGACACCTTGTAACTTACAGTATGGAATATCATACATCTCGCAAGTTATTTCGGCAAAAACGACATGAAACCAAATTTAAGGTTATTTTGTCTAGAAGTGTGTTCCTCACAGCCAGACTATAGTAAAATGAAACCTCTTAGTTTAATCAGTGTTTCTGTGTGCTGTGGGTCAAATTGACCCGGGACGTAATATATCGATCCGTCTCGCAACGTCTGCTCAATCTTCATCCTTCTCTGATGTCATATCCTGCAGCGCTGGTGTGGGCCCGAGTGTGTAATTGCTCTCTTGAGTAACTAACGCCGGCGCGCTCCTGAGGCTCTAATCTCTTTAAATGGTTTTATTGGCCGGAATCAGAATCACTGCAGCACAGACACCACTACAGCACTAGAGAAATGATTACCCAGAATGCAACTCACTTTAGATAAGAGTGAAGATGAAAACCACACAAAGCGTTTATAGAGGACCAGCAGAGTGTGTATTTGTGTGTGTGTCTATATGTTTGTGTCTATGTGTGTGCATGTGTCTATGTGTGTGTGTGTGTGTGTAGAGTCCAGCTGACTCATGGCTTTAAAACACACTCAGTTCCTGTTGTAATGGGCGTTCTGAGGAAGAGAAGATGAGCTTGGGTGGGGTCGGATAGGCGTACGAGAGTGGGTCTGAATATTAATGTTCCTCTGCAATGCATGCCATGTGCTACAGCGGGCATCAATAATGCAGACACACACACGTCATCTCTGTGCAGAGAGAGGGAGAGTGTGAAGAAATCCTCTCACTTCTGTATGAAGAGACTTCATCTATAATTCATGACCTCGTCTTCTTTCACATATGGATAGTTTTACTCTCACAGTGGGACAGTTTCTCAGTCAAATGCACTTTTTTGAACATACAAACACCAAAATCTAGTTTCATTGTGTTCGAGATGTTCTCATTTTGTTCTGTTTTGTTTGCTCATTATTCGTCTGATGCTAACCGTTACTCTCTGTTTGTTATCCACAGTGAAGAAGGCGAAGTATGATGGACCCCAGGGTGAGTAAACCGACATCACTCATGACTTCTCAGATGGATGGATGTAGATGATACATATGTAGATGGATGGATGAATTGATGGATGGATTCAGTAGATGGATGTAGATGATAGATATGTGGATGGATGGATGGTTGGATGGATGGATGAAGATGATAGATATGTTGATGGATGGATGGATGAATTGATGGATGAATTCAGTAGATGGATGTAGTGATAGATATGTAGATGATAAATGGGTGGATGGATGTAGATGATAGATAGACAGACAGACAGACAGACAGACAGACAGATAGATAGATAGATAGATAGATAGATAGATAGATAGATAGATAGATAGATAGATAGATAGATAGATAGATAGATAGATAGATAGATAGATAGATAGATAGATAGATCGATAGATAGATAGATAGATAGATAGATAGATAGATAGATAGATAGATAGATAGATAGATAGATAGATAGATAGATAGATAGATAGATAGATAGATAGATAGATAGATAGATAGATAGATAGATAGATAGATAGACAGATCTTTTCAAAATAGATAAACCATAATCCGTATAATTGTTCTGGTTTATTCCGTAGAATATAATATTTTTGTTCAGTTTTTAGAAGCGTCCTTAGGTCACTAAGCCCCGATGATCAGGCGGATTAGGCGTCTTCCACTCCAGAATAATTCTCCTTCTCGCTATAAAGGTTGCATTAAGCCATCGCATGTTTTTATCTTTATTTTCTTTATCGGCCTCCTCTGATACCACACAACACCATTATTAGATTAGGGCGAACTCTTGAGTTTAAAGCTGAGTTTAAAATATCAGGAACACTGTATTTGAATGTTATGACTGATATTTCTTATTCCTTTTACTTATGCAGAGAAATTCAACACGTATGTGACTCTGAAGGTTCAGAATGTGAAGAGTACGACCATCGCCGTACGGGGCAGCCAACCCAGCTGGGAGCAGGACTTCATGTTGTGAGTCCTTCATATTCTGTCCTGCTTTCAGTTACTCTTCAGCTACATGTCATTAAGACTAAATCAGGATAAAATAAAGTTCAGCAACACTTTACTTGAAGTGTCATGTTCATTTTTCCAGTTCAGTCCATTGAGGTCAGAAGCCAGTAAAGCACACTGGAAAGACGCACTGCCCACTGTGTTCGGCCGCAGTACCAAACGCTTCCACTAGAGAAAATTCCTCTCCCATTCATTTCCAATGCACTGATTTTTGACGAAAAATACAAGTGTGACTATTTTTTCAAGACCATTTAACCTTCTCAAATCACATCCATGATTTTTTTGTGTGTTCACATAACAGGTGCCAAAACATTTACAGAGTTTCATACCATTCAGATTAAGTAAAGAAATTCAAAAATTTTAAAAGATAATCTAAATTCTAAAAAATAAAAGTAAAATGTTTCAGATGTTAAAAAAGAGCTCCAGAGGGTAAACTGGGGTACACATCAAAACACATCAGATATGCATCACTTTTTTAACTTATTACCTCATTCTATAAATATAAATGAATTAGCTCTAACATTACAGTAATGTGGAGAGCAGCTCAGATCATTTGATCTTGGGTAAATTTGATGAGACTTTTGATTGGATCTTGGCAAATCTGAGATTTGAAAGTCTAGTGGAGAGAAAGTCTGAAACATCTCTATTTGCTGTTCATTACATTTCTTTTCTGTGAGTATGAAGTCACGCTTTCATGCGGTCTGGTCTGTCTCCTGCTTCCCTGAGTATCTCCTGTTTGATTGCTCGGCTCTGTCGCTGTCATCTTCACTTTATCTCCCTCTTTCGCCAGCGTGTTCATTCATATATCTCTCTCTCTCGTTCATTGATAAGCGTCTGCGCTGGTGCAGAACGGCTGTTCCTGCGTAACGCGGCTCTGCAGAGAATACGTGTTCAGAATTTAATATTACACTGAGTACTGTACATATATACTGTAAACTGTACAAATTACACGCTATGCTGTGATGTATGTTTTAAACAGTAAAATGCAACATCCTCTACAAAAACCTTTCGACAAAATCATTCAATTATCATTTTCCAGTCTTCAGATTTCTGTTCTGGAAATGTATGCAAATTAGTGCATGTTTCAAAATAGAATGCCTCATTTGCATATTTAAAGTTACATTTAAATAATCACATATCAGCAACGCTACGGCTCTAGTGATAAACTTTATATAACTGAAATATTATTGCTTATTATTATAGCTTTATATAGCATTAAATATTGCATTTATAATTTAAAGGCTCCCTGTAGTCAATAATTGTATCCCTTGAAAAAAATAGTTCATGTCTTAAAATGGCTTGAATGTAACTCGACACCCTTCCCTCATTTAGTATTCACGGTTCTATGAATATGCAAATGAGCCCCGCCTCCACTCACTTACTCAGAGATCCACTGGTTGACAATCGCACGTTGATCTGATTGGTTACAAAGTCGTTTGTGGCCTATAATAATACAAATTATTAGTGTGGCTTATAATAATACAATACAAATATCTAAAATATCTGTATTTTTATTGCTTAAAAACACATTTTACCACATAAGTAATACTTGAAATACTTGAATCCACTCAGAAATGTAAATGCCGTGTCTTTTCTCCTCTCATGGTTTTCTTTCTAACAATGTTTCCTGTTTTTCAAATTAGATATGAGGCAGATTTCTCCTGGCCATGTTTTGTTTCCTATTTGTTTCCATTTTGCAGTGATGTAATTATGTAAAGCAGTTTAGTGAAATCCTCTCAGTGTGGTGCCAACGATCAACCCAGATGAACAACAAATGCAAATGTTTCTCGATAAACATCAAATCTTGACTCCAAACGAGCTCTTCACCCCGCAGCGCTCGGCTTGATGTTGAGGAGAAGCCTTTTACTTTCTACCACAAAACATCTCACTGGCTTTATGAAATTTCATTCATCCTTTGTTAAATGTCATTTTCCCTTTATACACTTTTTTAGCAGTTCATTCCGTGTCTTAGAAGAAAAGGTTACATATATATAACTTTAAATGGTTCCGACTGGTGCTTCATATATACAGTAGGAGCCAAAAGTGTTCCCTTTATTCAAATATTATTTGTTAAAGTCCCCCTGTGGTGAAAATCCAGCTTTTAATGTTGTTTTTGTGTCTGTTTAATATGCTTTAAGACACACCATGGAGTATTTCCTCCTTAAAACAACATGGTTTGATATCGCTGGTGTTTCTGACATCACAAACGACCTTGTAACCAATCAGATCAACGTGTGATCGTCAACCATTGAGTGGAGGCGGGGCTCATTTGCATATTCATTGAACCGCGCATACTAAATGAGGCAAGGGTGTCAAGAGTTAAAATCAAGCAATTTTAATGCATGAAGATTTTTTGTTTTCAAGGAAAAAACTTTTAAATAAGTCATTTTGGTAATCAAAGATGAGTTTTAAGAGAATACATGATTGACGGGGATTTTAGATAGCTATCAGCAGAGGTGTAAGAAAAGTAGAAGTCCTCAGTATTTTGTTCCAATCACCTGGATTTGCTAATTAGCTTAGAAAAAAAATATTATCTCAGATTAAAAAAAATAAAAAAATAAATAAGAATCAGTAAAAATGTATGAATTGACCAGGTGTAAGTTACAGGCCCATTGTCATGATCTTTAACTGAAGTGCCCATGATGTCCACTAGAGGGCGCTCCTCCCCAGACCATAGTCATTCCCCCATGAACTGCATTTCCCAGAATCCTTTGCCCAGACTCATTATGATTAGTTTCAGCTGTTTCTCATATACCCTGCCTAACTGTGTCTATATAAACCTGGTTAACCCAGTCACTCTTTGCTAATTCTCGTATGTGTTACACTGGTTTTCAGAGAGCTCTTCTGGTTTCTTGTTCCATGGTTTTAACACTGCCTGTTTTCTGGATTAAAATGATGTTTGATGGTTTAGTTGAAACAAATAAAAACAAATAAAAACAGTCATTAAAAACAAATATCCCCTCCAAACATCTCTTTTGAACCTTTCCATGAATTCCTATGGATTAAGTCCCAATTAATTTTTTTTGTTTTAATTCAATTTTATTAATTAAGCAGCTGGTTAAGATACTATAATACATAGAAATTACCTATTAAAACATGAAATTTTGAAATATGAAATTATTTAAGAAAAACCCTATATATAGTCTTTCTAGCACAAAGAGAACCCCATTGAACCTGTTTGGCTCTGACACCTACATTTATCTTCATCTAACGCTTGCTCTGCCTTTTTATTTTCTCTCTTCTTCTGTCTAGTGAGATAAATCGCCTGGATCTGGGTCTCACTGTGGAGGTGTGGAATAAAGGCCTGATCTGGGACACCATGGTTGGATACGTGTGGATCCCACTGCAGAATATCCGCCAATCAAATGAGGTGGGTGGGGTTTTATGATGCCAATATTTCAGTGCTTTATATGAATGTAGGGCCCTATAATTTCTGCAATCACGGAATAAAAAGCACACTCATTTTACAACTAAAATAACAGTAAAGGGTAAAAAAAATGAATTCCCAAAAATTAAAACAGAAAAACGTAATTTGCAAAAATTAAAACAGAAAAAACGCAATTTGGGAAAAAATAAAATGGAATTTGGGAAAAAATAAAACTGATTTTATAGGGCCCTATGAATGCCATTTTTGATACACAAGCAAAAACAAAATTCTGCTGAGCACATTATTTTATTTAAAAAGTAAAATATCAAGCTTTAATATTTAGTGGAGCTGTCACTTGCGATTATTTTGGTAATCGAGTAATCACTCAGATGATTAATCGAGTAAATATCACGGTTATGTTCAGTTTTGGATTGGATACTGATTACGCTCACCTGTTAATCATTATTTCCCTGTGTATTTATACTCTCTCCATTTCAGTTCATTTGTCCGTTGTCGTCTACGCTATTGTGTTATTCTTCTGTTTTTTGTGTTAATTATTAGATTAAATACAATGAGATTAAAGACAATTTGAGTATTTCCTGAGTCATGCGCTTCACTACCAACAAATCTGTGACAATAATTGGATCATTTCTTTTTTGTGGTAATAAAAACAAATGAACAAAAATGACTTAAAATTAATGTAATAGCAATGAGGCAATAATAATTGGTTCAAATAAAGTATTAAATGCAAGTAATCATTTGTTGTTGTTTTTTGAACAACACTGTTATTTTAACATATATTACATTATGTAATATATTTTGTATATTACATAATGTAATATACAAAATATATATGTAATCAACAGGTGAAACTTGAAAAATTAGAATATCATGCAAAAGTTCATTTCAGTAATTGGTGAAACTAATATATTATATAGACTCATTACATGCAAAGTGAGATATTTCAAGCCTTTATTTGTTATAATTTTGATGATTATGGCTTACAGATATGAAAACCTTTTCACAATATTCTAATTTTGAATTTGGCGTTTTCATATCTGTAAGACATATCCATCACAATTATAACAAATAAAGGCTTGAAATATCTCACTTTGCATGTAATGAGTCTATATAATATATTAGTTTCACCATTTAAGTTGAATTACTGAAATACACTTAATACAGGTTCACCTGTACATTATGTATTATAATAACTGCCTGCAGAGGGCGCCAACGGCCTGATGATTGTTGTTTTTACATTTTCGTTTTATTTTGGCCAAATGACATTTTTATATTCATCCACTTCTTTACGATAGAAATGCTACAGCCACTGTAATGTCTTGAACAAGAACATTACAAACTCAGTGCGAAATTTTAATCGCGATGAACAGTTTGCGTATTCAGATCCATATTGTTGTATTGTCCTGTGTTGGCGTATGTTTATAAGATCTACATCTCGTTTTAAAGCTATACCGGCTGTTCTTAAGTAAGAAATTAAGAGGAATATGGTCGTTAATAGAATTTAATTCCCAACGCTATCTCACGACCAATTCGGTACGAATTTGTACGAGTGATTAAAAAGTGGCTAATTCGTACTAATTTATACGACCTCACTCGTACGAATTCGTACAATTTGTCTAAACCCATGTAATTGGTAGGTTAAGGAGCGGGGTCAGGGGTAGGTTATTCGTACGAATTCATACGAATTGGCCAATTCGTATAATATGTACGATTTAGCAAAAATCTTGCTAATTCGTAGGAGTGAGGTTGTACGAATTGTTACGAATTAGCCACCTCGTAAAATTCGTACGAATTCCCGTGAGATCAGGTTGTAATTCCTAATAATAATGTTTTGTAAAGCTTCTCAGAGGAGAAAATGAGCCCAGTAATATTAATCTCCCAAAATTAGATGCCAGTTTTTATTTCTATTTTGACATTGTGGAAGAAACCTTGCAGATGGATCCTATAAGCAATGTTGCTCATATGATGTTGCATGTTGTATAATGGAGAGATCAGACGTTAAATGAAGTCTAAAGCATGTGATAGTTGGGGTGATGTCAGATAAGGGGAAGTGAAGGTCACGTTTTTGATTAGATCTGATGCAAACGCAGGAATCGAGCTGGATTTATGTCCACTGTTAGTCAGACCTCCTCATGCGCTCCTGCTCTTCTCTCCTGTTACGTAAGCCAATGCTTGCTGTACTTAAAGTCAGCAGTTTTATAGAGACGCTTCCATTTGCTGCTTTTATGCCCCATTTTATATATAACCCGAGTTTTTGCTCATGCTTTCATATGTAGCATGAATAATAAATCATCTGCTGTCAATAATGAATGAGTACTTTCTTGTCTCGACCTATGACTTTGGGTGTTTGGGTGATTTATGTGATTTGAAGCCCTTCAGGCATTCGTTGTGTTTTCTAAGCATTTATTGAAGGACGTTTGATGGAAATATTTGTAGATGAAATATAAAAGCAAGCAGTTGCAAATGTTTTTATGACTCCTTAAATCCATCGTTTTCACCTGCCGGAGCTTTTTTTCTGGTAAAAGTGATTTAAAATGCATTTTAAAACAAACCGAACCCCATGTTTGCTGTGCTTGTTTGTAGGGCTGTACAATTTGTCAGAAAACGTATAAATAAATAAAATAAATAATAATAAATAAAATAATTATAATTTTTACTTTTTTTAACCCCTTACCTGTCACCCCCCTTTTGATAATTTACATTAAATCGCACTATACAAACTTAAATGGTTTTAATTCAAGAATGCTTTGGAATATATACACAAGTCTGGTCTTGTTTTAAAGAAAACAATCAGCAGATTATTACTGAAGTGAAAGAACTTTTTCATATAAAATAAATATTTTACAAAATATTTTTTACAATAAAATTACTATAAAATGAAAGCTATATATCTAAACAAGTTGTGTTTCCAAATTTAAAGTTGATATCACAAATTTTGAAGTTCCCGTGAGATTTTGTTTAGGCGATATACCAAAAATAGCCACCGGGTGCCATTGAATTCCATTGAATTTAATTGTATGCAATAACAAATTAATAAATTTCTATCCA
Source organism: Hybognathus amarus (assembly GCA_030378365.1). NCBI lineage: Eukaryota > Metazoa > Chordata > Actinopteri > Cypriniformes > Leuciscidae > Hybognathus > Hybognathus amarus. The sequence continues at coordinate 34,373 of JAQIUQ010000384.1, read as the reverse complement.
AATATCACTTCTGTCACTAAATATGGAACCTTGAGACACAGACCTTTCTGACAATATGTGTTTTGTCAAATTAGAAAAGGTATTCATAATAAATTATGAAAGATGATACCCAAAAGGGGAGGGGCCTGATACAAAAATACCGTTTCTATGGTAACGCAACGTCCAATTTCAAAACGTTTTTTAAAGGATGAATTCTGAGTTCGTAAGCTTTCAAATGATACCTAATTTATGATAACTACTAAAATATGTGATATAATAAAAAAGGCGATAAAAAAATAATATTATATTTTAGAGGATAATATATACATAATATAATTTTTAGAGAATAATATTATAATATAATTTTTTTTATTGAAAAATATTAGATTATTTGTTTTATTATTAACTTTTAGCGTAAAAACAGAATTTGCAATGATTAAAAGTCGATCAATTGGCTTTTTGTGACAAAGGTCAGAATTGTGACAAAGGTCTGTTATGAGGCAGATTTTTTAGAGGTGCACTCTTGTCAAAAATTTATCGGTTACTCTTCCTTCATAATTTGTATCAAAAAACAGCAGTGAAATATCTATTTTAGGAGTCTTAGACCTTTCCAACGATATATAGTTTGTCATAATTAGATTAGGATTTAATAGTAATAAATCGAATACGGGATATAACTATTGTTAAATAATTATTGTTATTTTTATATTATAATGTAACCAATCCACATGCACTATTCTATGCATAGAAATAAAATAAAATAAATTATTTTATTTTAATAATTCAAAATAAAAGAGCCAATCGCTGATTTGCATAGTATATGTTTCAGGAAGGACCGGGGGAATGGCTGACTCTGGATTCTCAGGTCATAATGGCGGATAATGAAATCTGTGGCACCAAAGATCCGACTTTCCACCGTTTGCTTCTGGACACACGCTTCGAACTGCCGCTGGGTGAGATCATAACTCATAACTCATAACTCATCACTGCTATAACCACAGAAATAGAACGTATTTACAGACACTGTGGACGAAACACTGGGGTGTGTGACTGCTAGCTTTGAGCTCGTCTATGATAGTGTGACCCCTACAGTAATCTTTCACCATTCAGAAGTTTGGGGTCCGTAATTTTATTTATTTTTATTTTTTTAATATGAAATAAGAAATAAGTCTCTTATTCTCACTGAGGCTGCATGCAATAATGCAGTAAAAACAGGAATATTGTGAAATATTATAACAAGAAAAGCATCAAAGCATCTAATCCCAAAAGATCTCAGGTCACCCTAGTCTTAATGTTGAGGATATTTAGATTATTAATCGTTCTCCGCAGACATCCCGGAAGAAGAGGCTCGATACTGGGCCAAGAAACTGGAGCAGCTCAACGCCATGCGGGACCAGGATGTGAGTGTGTGTGCCAAAGCCTTCAAATGAACTTAAGTTTCACTTTTAGAATCAATAGTGCATGCTATGCATTCTGGGATTACCTTTAAATTTAAAGCTGCCTTAAAATTGATCAAAGAAAAGGTGTCTTGGTATACAACATAATGTTCCTATCCAAGTGTGAACGATAACTGTTGTAGATATTGTTATGTAGATACAGATAATGTCACCGATTTTCTCCTCACGTGTAGCACTTGTGTGTGTGTGTGTGTGTGTTGCAGTATTCATATCAGGAGGTTCAGGAGCGGCCGCTGTCGGTCCCTGGAACACAGTGCTGTGAGTTTCAGCTTCTGCATGTTCATTAAATAATACATTACATTTCATATCATAAACTCCAGAACACACACGCGTCATATGTGATCTGTGACACCTTTGCGTCGATTTTAAAGCTTGACGCTGTTTGCTATTCACTGCCATTATATGGGACGAGTGTCAGCGGTACGCTTCTGCTAAAATTCTCCTTTTGTGATCATAAAAGGCGAGTAAATAATGAGTTGATTTCCATTTTCAGAGTGAATTAAGCATTTAAATCATCATGAAACTAGTCAAAATATTTAATTTCCCCTTCTTTCAGTTCCAAAATCCAAATATTTTCATAAATATGGCAAAAAATAATAATTGTTGAGTTAATTGAACTTTATTGAATAGTAGAAATCTATTATTTTAGTATCATTAATATACTATTGTAGTTTTTGTTCATGTTTAATTAGATTTTTTAAAAGTTAAAGTATTGGTAATTTTGTTGTTTTTGTCATTCTTATTAGTTTTTTTAATGTCTATATTGTTTTTATTCATTTTTTGTTAATTTATTATTTATTATAGTTTGTTTTAATACGGATTAGTGTTATTTTAGTATCACTGATATACTATTTTATTTTTGTTATTATTTTGAATTAGATTGTATTTTTATATTTCACAGGTAAAGTTTTAGTAAATTTATTTATCTATATAATTTTAATTACATTTTATTTATTATTTGTGGTTAATTTGTTTTTGTTATTTTACAGATTAGTGATATTTTTGTACCATTAATATACTATTATAATTTTGTTTTGTCTAATTTGAATTAGATTTTAATTTTTGATTGGCTGGTCACTTTAATTTTAGTGTAAGTTTTATTTATTATGCTGTTTTGTCATTTTTAATTAAAAAAATGTCTATACAGTTTATTTTTTCATGCAGTCTATTACAATTTATTTTTATTTATCAGAATTTTTTTTAGTTAACAATAATAACTGTGGTGTGGATCTACTTATAATTAGTCATTGTTTAATGGTCATTGTTGAGAGCATTAGATCAGATGGAGTTCAGACACAGAATCGGATCATATTCACAGTTCTGAGCATCTGCACCAGTAATACAGCAGCGCTTCAGTTCTTCCCGAATGTGTGTCACAGTTAATGTGATTTATGAATGATGGTAATGACGGAAGTACCGCAGAAAACTGAATGAGCAGCAGAGTGCATGAATGGAGCTCTTATTACACACACACACACACACACTCACACTCTCTCTGACTCACACCCACACTCACACATACACTCACGCACACACAGACACACACACTCTCTCTGACGCACACACACATACACACCCACACTCACTCTCCTTGAGTGCTGCTGATGCAGCTCCCAAGGGGCGGTGCTAGGCAGTGGGACTCACTCATTGGCTGAGCCATGAAGCTGGGAATCATCACTGGACAGTGGCCAGAAGCACATCACCTTAATCACAGAATACTGAGTCATCACAACGAGACTGAACCCTGTGGCAGGAAGAGACGCACACACAGTGTGTGACAACAAAAATATAAGACTGCTTCATAATGTTATTATAAAAACGTTATTTCCGAATGTTCTGTTTCTGCGAACATTCCATTTCATCACTTGTCAGACATGATGAGAATGTTACTTTTGAACGTTCTCTGAACATTCTAAATGAAGTAGTTACAGTACATTTAAAAAAGGTTACAGAAACAGAAAAATAGAAATGTTTTTCCTTTGCGTTTTTCAAAATGATCCCGTTCAGACGGATTCGCTAGAAACTGTTAAAATCGCTGTATTCTGCTGTCAGGCCAGTAGATGGCAATCTCACTGTATAAAGAAACGCCTAATTCTTGAATGCGCACAATGTCACAATTTTTAGAAATTCATGCTTTCAAAAGTTTTTAGGAGCCCCAAAACGCTGTTGTCGTGTAAAAAACAGCCAACATTCATAAATAAAAATACTGAAACGATTTATAAATATTTTTTTTGTCCTAACGTTTTGAGAACATTATTAAAGGCCAGATACGTTAGAACAGACTGCATTATGAGTGATCCTCTGTCTTCTCTTGTCTCTCACAGGTAACTGGTGGGCGAACAGCAAAGTGAGTTTTCATATCTGTCATTATGAGCTCATTAATCTGACATCTGCTTTCCTATTCTTGTTGCCATCAGCGTTATATTCAGTTTGCAATCAAGCATTGCAAGCTCGATAAACACACACTCGCACTCGATGTGCTGGGACATAACACTGACAGATGTTCCACTTATCAACAGATAATTTATTTACCTTTTGTTGCACAAATGTTGATTTGAATCACAGGATATTTATTCTATAGTACAAGTTTTCTGCAATGTTTTGTTTAAATTAGCAAATAAGGCAGTCTCTAATTAAATCTGCACTCAGTTGTATACATTTCCAGAACAGAAATCTGAATAATCTTGTTTCCTTTTTAATATATTGGATTGACAAGGTCAACATATTGTCGTACTATTAAAACATTAATATTCTTCCCTCTTCTTCTAAAACGAAATATGCCAATTCATGCTAACACTGTGCTAAAACATGCTAGCAACATGTTAATTTATGTCACCAACATGTGATAAAACATGTTAACGTGTTACATCATGCTGGCATTTTGCTAATTCATGTTAGCAATGTGCTAAAACATGCTAACAACGTGTTAAATAATGCCTACAATGTGCTAACACACTGCTATCAACATGCTAATTCATGTAAGCAATATGTTAAAACGTGTGTTAAATAATGCCTACAATGTGTTAAGAACATGATAAAATATGCACGCAACATGCTTAATCATGCGTTAAATCCATGCTTAATAATGCTAACAGTGTGTTAACACATGATAAATGCATGCTGAATAATGCTAACAATGTGTTAACACATGCTAGCAAACATGCTAACTAAAGCCAGCAATGTACTCAAACATGTTAGCTTGTTCAATAATGCCTACAATGTATTAACATGATAAAACATGCACGCAACATGCTTAATCATGCTACTAAAACATGCTAAATGCATGCTTAATAATGCTAACAATGTGCTAACACATGCTAGTAAGCATGCTAATTAATCCCATCAATGTGCTCAAACATGCTAGCATGTTAAATAAGGCCTACAATGTGTTAACAACATGATAAAACAAGCAAGAAGTATTCTTAATCATGTTAACAATGTGTTAAAACATGCTAGCCACATGTTTAATCATGTTAGCAGTGTGATAAAAAATGTTAGCAACATGATTAATCATTCTAGCAACATGCTTAATCATGATAACAATGTGGTAAAACATGCTAGCCACATGTTTATGTTAGCAGTGTGATAAAACATGCTAGCAACATGATTAATCATTCTAGCAGCATGTTTAATCATGTTAAATTTTTCATGTTTTAGCACATGCTAGCAGCATGTTAATTCATCTCAGCAACATGCACTTTCATGCTAGCAAAGTCCTAAAACATGCTAGCACCCTGTTAAAACATTCTAGCAATGTGTTAAAGCATGTTAACAGCATAATAAAACTTGCTAGCAACATGCTAGGAAGTATATAAAATTGTCAAACCTTCAGACAAACCTTCAGGTTTTTACAGAGAGGATTTCAGATTACTCTTTTCACAAAAAGCAAAATGGACCTGTGCAAAGGTTTAGCCTCTGGCAACCACACTTTCTCGTGGCCATGACAGATTTGAGTATGTGTTGTGTTTTATCAGTCTTTCTAATGATTTTGCAATGTCATTCGTCTGTGTGTGTATAGACAATGATCCAGACAGCGCAATGGATGACCGAGACAGTGATTATCGCAGCGAGACTAGTAACAGTATACCACCCCCGTTCTACTCCACATCTCAACCCAACGCCTCAGTCCACCAGTATCCCATGAGCCACCAGCACCGCAACCCCCGCGGCTCCTACTCGCGCTCCATCAACAACTGTGACCTTGACTATGACCATCCCAGAGGCATCAGGTGCGAGAGAAAGAGTTGTTTCTGTAATACTCAGTTTTCTCTTTGGTTAAACTGATTCATTCATCATTCATGAAACAATCATGGCCGACACCGCATGAGCGGGAGAAGGTTTTCTCAGCCGGTGTGTCTCTTCGGTTTTTCTTTAATGGACTCATTCATCATGTCTGATCGGCGTGTCTCTTATCAGCCTTTTTTCTGATAGTCGTTTTTTTTTTCTCCTGGCAAAGACCTTTTAAATTCGACTGTCTCCTTTGTTTCTCTTCCATTATTCAACAAGATGAGTTTTCATTGATTTATAAAAAGACTTGACATCATCGTGCCTTTCTTAAGGGCTCAATGGACTCTTCTGTTTCCCTGTTAGGAATTAGCAAAGCAGTCTCCAGTACTGGAGGTTTTGATCTTGGTTTTATTTCATTTTACATTTATATGCAAGTAATCAGTAAGGTACTGTGGCAGTGCTGTATCGTGAATAAGTCGCGACTGAAGGGCGTTGCTCGGCACGACGCAAAGCGAAGTCAACTGTGAGTTAAGTCACGACACAGCACTAGCCTCTCGTACAGTTTTGCTTTTATAAAACGTTTACCACACAATACAAATATTAAAACCCGAAAAATATGTATCTATGCAACTTTAATGAAGTAAAATCGCTAAAAGAATTCCTTCCGCTGGAAAAAATAGTCCCTGACTGTAAACAGCAACAGAAGTTACATACATTATTTTGTTAATAGATGTTGGTAAACACTGTCTTTATGAGTGAGTCAGACAGTAGAGAAGACTTTTACATTGAAAGTCAAACTTGTGATCACGAAGATGACTCGGCACGGGCAAACCCCTTAAAGGAGCAGTTCACTTTTCAAACAACTTTTTGCTGAAAATTTACTCACCCCCGTGTCATCCAAGATGTCCATGTTTTTCTTTCTTCAGTTCGAAAGAAATTAAGGTTTTTGATGAAAACATTCCAGGATTTTTCTCCATATAATGGACTTCAATGGTAACCAAACGGTTCAAGGTCCAAAAGACAGTTTCAGTGCAAACTGTTCGAAAGGGCTTTGAAATCGATTCCAGACGATGAATAAGGGTCTTATCAAGTGAAACGATCGCTCATTTAATAAATAAAGTTTAAGTTTTATAAGCTCAAATGCTCGCCTTGCTCTGTTCTGTGATGAGCGTTCGTGACTTCTCCTGTTCGGACTCGTTCATCAAAATGAACAAATCTTTTTCCGAGTCATTTGGTTGATTCAACGAACGAAACGAATGAATTGACTCGGAAAAAGATTAGTTCATTTTGATGAAAGAGTCCGAACAGGAGAGTCACGAACGCTCATCACAGAACAGAGCAAGGCGAGCATTTGAGCTTATAAAACTTAAACTTTATTTATTAAATGAGCGATCGTTTCGCTTGATAAGACCCTTAGTCATCGTCTGGTGTCGTTTAAAGCCCTTTGAACAGTTTGCAGTTTGTCTTTTGGACCTTGAACCGTTTGGTTTCCAATGAAGTCTATATCAAAAACCTTAATTTCTTTTCGACTGAAGAAAGAATGACATGGACATCTTTGATTACATGGGGGTGAGTAAATTATCAGCAAAAGTTTTTTAAAAAGTAAACTACTTCTTTAAATTTGGTTTTAAAAAACCCTGCAGATACCCTGAACAATGGCCAAATTGTTCGCAAGAATGTGTAGATTTCAGTCTTTCCAAATCACAGTGAGTTATCATCTAGTTCTGCCTAATCTTTGACTCACTCTTTGTCCTTTTCCAGTCCGAACCGGGAGCTATGCATCCTCAGCCGAGCTCAGTCATTGTAGTACCCAACTGAGCGAAGAGTTTGGCGAAGCGTGAACTTTACGACGAGAACGACTCGTACCACTCCTGCCACTCGTCCGTGTCCTACAGCAAGGGCTCACCCGACTGGGACGAGACGCAGGGGGTGTACAGCGACGACTGCGCCTACAGCAAAGATGGAGGTGAAGAAGGTGCCGTATATGAGGAAGATGGCGATCTGTACGCAGAGGAGGTGGACATGTACGAGGGTGAGGAGGACTTCAACTACGAGGATGAAGATTTGTATCCGCCGGACCAAGAGCTTCCGTTCACTCCTACTCCTTCCAGCACCGCCCAAACGCTGGACGTCCCATCAAGACCTCCTTTGGAGAAACAGCCTTCGCTTCACCAACAGCAACCGACTCAGATCTCCAGTCAACCATCCAATCAGACGCAACCCCAACCTTTAGCCAAACCCCTAAACCAGCAAGTTCCCGCCCCCCAGCAACCACCCCCAAAACAACCACCACCCCAACAACAATCCTCAGGTCCGATCCCTTCCGTTCAGTCTTTCTTCGCCATGGCTAAGCCATTGACTGCCGTGTTTGGGTTGGGTGGATCAACTCCTTCACCAACTCCTGCACCAACATCTCAATCCCAACCTCAACCCGTGACAACACAATCCCAAACTCCAATGCCTCAACCTCCCGCCCAACAGGTTCCTCCAACGACAAACAAATCCCCTGAGCTGCCCATCCCTGTGCCCATAACCAACTCCAAACCTCCGGCGCCAGAACCTAAACCTCCAACGCCAACAGAGGAGAAACTGCCCACAGAGCCAGAGCCACCAATGATGGAGGAACCTCCACTTCAAGAAGATGATTTCCCCATGGAAGAGTCTCCAATAGAGGAAGTAAAGATGGAGAGCCCTCCTCCATCTCCTCTTTTTGAAGAGGAGGAACCGGTTCCCGAACCTGAGAGGTATCACGAATTTATATCTCAACACCCTTGGGTACTTAAGTATATACATATACTTTAATATAGTTCTATACTTTAATATAGTTGAAGTATAGGTATATCTTGAAGAAGTGGCCAAAAATTAGGGCTAGTTAATCTTTAATCAAAAATAACTTCCCCGCCTTCTTGCAATTACATTCAGTTTCTTGATGATGTGTTTACTGGCGCAAAGCCAGTGCAACCTGTCACTCAAATGAGATAGACCAATAGCAAACCACAGCCATCCAACAATCCAATTTATTCCTACGGACAAAATTAAGCAATATTTTTTCTTGTTCCAAAAGCCGTTCCACTCAGATATACTTCACAATAGGGAAGAAAAGGTGACTGGTAATGCTGATGGTCTCTTCTGAAAACTTCTGAAAACAAGCCTACGGTGGTCTTAACTGGTTTCCCAGCCTGGCCAACAGGGGTTAACCTGATATGGATGATCAACCAGCTTGACCAGGCTAAAAAGTGCCAGAAACCCCTTTAAAACCAGCTAACCAGAGTGGCTTGGCCAGCTAAAATAAGCAAACCACATAATTTGTGAGATTTATAAGCTGTTTTAAGGATATTTCTCCTGGTTTAGATAGTTGACCAGCTTGACTCCCAGCTTGGCCAGCTAAAACTATCAATTGGATATTTTAAAATGTGTTTTAAGGATATTTCGCCTGGTTTAGAGAATTAACCAGCTTGACCAGGCTGATAAGTGCCCAAAACCCATTTAAAACCAGCTAACCAGATCAGCTTGGCCAGTTAAAATGAGCAAATCACATCTAATGTGAGATTTATAAGCTGTTTTAAGGATATTTCTCCTGGTTTAGATAGTTGACCAGCTTGACTCCCAGCTTGGCCAGCTAAAACAATCAACTGGATATTTTAAAAGGTGCTTTAAGGATATTTCACCTGGATTAGAGAGTTAACCAGCTTGACCAGGCTGATAAGTGCCCAACACCCATTTAAAACCAGCTAACCAGATCAGCTTGGCCAGTTAAAAGGAACAAACCACATTTATTTAAAAGCTATTTTAAGGAAATTTCAGCTGGTTCAGAAAGTATTCTCGTCGTTTGATAAACTTAAGATTGAGCCGCTGTCGTCACTCGGACTATTTTAACGATGTCTTTAATAACTTTTCTGGGTTGGCAAGTTTCAATCCCTTAGAAGCCTATGGAGGAGTGATCCAGCTCTCAGATTTAATCACAAATATCTGAACTGAGATTACATTTGTGGGTGAACTATCCCTTTAAACTTCTTTTTTAAGTATATAGTGTGGTTGCATCTAAGACAGAGAATTGTTGGATTAATGTTGTACGATGCATGCCAACGGTCTTGAATGTCTTTGCAGTGAACCGGTGAACGAGGAGCCGAGGGAGCCGGTGGACCCGGCGGTCAGAGCCAAAGAAAACTGGCTTCGACTCTTTGAGAAAGTCCGCCGACAGTTGCAGGAGGTGAGGCACTTCACCTTCATTATATGTAGAAAGTCTACATTATTTAGGGTGACCATACGTCCTCTTTTTCCGGACTTGTCCTCTTTTTGGACCTAAAAAAAATGCATTCAGCCGGGATTTCTAGTTTACCCAAAATGTCCGGGATTCAGCTTTTGCTTTTTACAGTCGCCATTTTTTGCATTGCTTTAGATCCCGCCTTTTCTCACGACAACCATTGTGTTTGACCGACCAATGGATCAACCAGACATTGGTCAAACCAAATCTCAATCAATAGTCATTAAATTATTTTCGAAATTATCGAAAAATTAGAATATCATGCAAAAGTTATTTTATTTCAGTAATTCAACTTAAAAGGTGAAACTAATATATTATATAGACTCATTACATGCAAAGTGAGATATTTCAAGCCTTTAATTGTTTTATTTGTGATGAATATGGATTACAAATATGAAAACCTTTTCACAATATTCTAATTTTGAATTTAGGGTTTTCATATCTGTAAGCCATAATCATCACAATTATAACAATTAAAGGCTTGAAATATCTGAAATAAATGAACTTTTAACCCCCCACCCCCTCCTCTTTTCCGAAAACTAAAACATGGTCACCCTAACATTATTGAACTATTGCCAGACGCCTTGTTTTATGCACAATTTACACAGAAATTCCTACTGATTGTGTTTCATAAAGGAGTGTGTAGGAAAGTGCAAATCACAACCACACAATAGTTGAAATCAGAATGAATTCCGGAAATCAGAATTGACCCAATTTGCTTTCTGAATACATGTTCCTGGTGTTATTCTGAGCAGTTTGGTGCATGTTATTCAAGAGAAAACAGATGTTTATCTTAATAAGCTTTATTTTAAATCAATCCTCAATGCACTGCAAACTTGCATGCATACTCTATCATTTAAGAATAGAAGTAAAATGGGTTGCAAGCACTGTTTATTTTGCAAGCACTGTTTTATTAAATCTCCACACATTTTCTGCTTTATGCTTATGATGCGATGAAACACCATGCACTCTAACCGCTCTCATGATTATTTTGCAGTTTGCCACGTCTTCTTTTTTGTGTGCGCTATTTTGTTGACTCTTTATCCTTTGTTTGTCTGTTTGTATCCCGCCGTTTTGTCGTCTTTCCAGTCTCTTTTCATTGCTTTAGCGATTTGCATGTTCACTCAGATGACCCATGATGGGACGAGACTGTCAGGTGGGTCCGTTGTTGGTTGTGTGAAGGTTTTGTAGTGGTTTTGTGTAAGTTGTTTGGATATAAGCTGACTGACAGTTTAATGTAATTGTTAACCCATAAAGCTAAGTGGTTTCTTAAGTTTGCATAATCTACAATGTCATGTTTATGACAGGTTGTGTTGTCTAAGTAATGTCAAGTTGTCATGACAAAGACACTGACAGGTTATGATGTAGTTATATTATTTATATTTTATTTAACGTTTATTTCAGTAGTTATAGTTTTGCCATGTTTGTGGTGAATACAGAAAACATTTGGATTCTTTGATCAAAGCCAATTAGCTAATAAAACTAATTAAAGCTAATACAACTTTCTCTTTCTGTCTTTCTCTCAGGCACGAGGAGAGACTCAGTCTCTGTGGTTTGGTAAAGGAGGGTAAGTCAAAGTTAAATGTAACCTGACACCCTTGCTTAAATATGCAAATGAGCCCTGCCTCCACTCACTCACTCAGAGATCCACTGGTTGACGATCACACGTTGATCTGATTGGTTACAAGGTCGTTTGTGATGTCAGAAACACCAGCGATTTCACACTGTGTTTTTGAGACTGTCTTTGTTTTAAGGAGGAAATACTCAGCAATGCTGTCCACTTATGAACTTACACATGGTGTGTGTTAAAGCGTATTAAAAACACCACAAAGACATGTAAACAACATCAAAAGCTGGATTTTCATCAGAGGGGGACTTAAAGTCTCTTTTTAGCCTGATTAAATATGCTCTCCATAAAACAAGCACCACAATAAAATAAAATAAACACGTTTTATACACAATCTTCATATTTAATGGCATTAGATGATTTGAAACTGCATTTAATAGATGGACTTTCATTAAAATATTTCAAATTGGTTTGTAATATGTGTTTTGACCAGTTTTGAGCGAAACAAAATGAATAATTTATTGAAGCAATTGATTCAAAGGTTCTAAAAGCTTAATTTGGCTTAATCTGGAAAAGAGAGGAAACGCAGAATACAAACACCGGCAACACAAGGCCTATAAATAAAGCTTTACGAGATAAGACACACCTGAAAAAAACTACAATCTGACTACAAACCAGAAACTGGAAATACATAAAACACAGAGAACATGTGACAGTGCAATAGATAAAAGTGTCAAGATAATTAAATAATTAGCTCTGCACACTCGGTGAATGTTTATGGTAATTTTGTTCAAGGCATGACAATTAAACACAGCAATTTTCCTATTTAGTATTTTTGTCTTGTTTTCCAGTACAAACATTCTTAAATCAAGATGCAATCAAACATATTTTTTTCAACAGATTTTGCTATTAAAATGAAAAAATATATCAAACAAGACAACCATTGGAAATATTTGCTCTTGTTTTCATGCATAAACTCACTTATCTTCAGTCATTTTGCTTCTCCAGTAAATGCATCTTGATTTCTGATTGTTCTACAGAAACACTGAGGAAGAACATCATTTTTTGCTGGGTAGTCTTGATGAAAAACACTAATGATGAAGCAATGATGGGCCTGTTTTATTGCATGCTGTTGAGGAAGGGAAATTATTTTTCATGCACCATTATGCTTGTGTTTATCTGTGAAGGATGGGAGGAGCGCTGTACAGCATTGACAGCATGCCTGATCTGAGGAAGAGGAAGACCGTTCCCCTGGTCAGAGATCTGGTGAGGAACACACTGCAAAACCTCCAGACGTCTGTTTCATCTGGAGACTTTTGTATCGGATGGTTTGCTTTACTGGTTCCTGATTAAAAAAAGCATCATCGTACAAAGTGCTTTTACATTCTAAAACCTGAAAAGAAAAAATTATTTTAGATATTAAGTCTTGTTTTCTGAAACAAGAACAAAACTTCTGCCAGCGTAACATCAAATCAATTTGCACAATGCTAGCATGTTTTAACATGTCACCAGCATATTTATAAAATGATTTAACACATTTCTAGCATGATTTACCACATTTGTAACATGATTTAGTATGTTGTTAGCATTTTTCTATCATTAATTAGCACATTGCTAGCATTTTAGCATGTATCTAACATGAATTAACACATTTTTAGCATGTTTTTAGCATTATTTAACACATTTGTAACATGGTTTTGTATTTTTTCTGTCATGAATTAGCTAAAACATGTTATATTGTGTTAGCAATGTGCTAAACATGTTAAGACATACAAATCCATGCTAGCAACACGTTAAAACATGTTACATCATGTTAGCAACATGCTAATTCATGCTAGCAACATTTTTAAAAACTAGCAATGTGCAAATTCAGGATAGAAAAATGCCAATGTGCTAAATAATTCTAAAAATGTGGTAAATCATGTTAGTAAAATGCTAAAACATGCTAGCAATGTGTTAATTCATATTAGAAACATGCTTGTGGCATGCTAAAACATGCTAGCAACATGCTACATCGTGTTAAAAATGTGTTAAATCATGTTAGAAAATGTTAAAATGTGCTAGCAACATGTTAAATCATAGTAGTAACATGTTAGCAATATGCTAAATCATGCTATCAATATGTTGATTCATGATAGAAACATGCGTTAAAATTGTGCTTAATCATGCTAGCTAACAGCATGATAAATCATGGTAGCAATGTGCTAATTCATTCTAGAAATACGCTAGCGACATGTTAAAACACCCTAGCAACCTATCTATCTGTTTTCTGATACACTGAAAAACTTAAAACATTAAGCTTTAAAACTACTTTAAAATTCAAACTTTAAAACGTTTTCAAAACTTTCTGTTCAGGCTTTCTCAAGCCAACATCAAAGTTTGTCTTAACTTTTTTATATATAGTTTTGTTTTTAGCATTTAAATGATCATTTAAATGTGAGTAACAGTTTTTACTATCTTGTTTTCTTTGCTTCTGCTGTCTGGATTCAGGCTATGGTAAGGATTTGTTGTAATTATTCTTTATTACGGCACCATTGTTTTTCTTTTTGCAAAAACTGTCGACGTCAGTGTTTTAGAAGTCTGAAAAGTTTGTCTCAGAGGAAAGTTTGCTATGGATTTTACATAAAGTATCAACTTCGTCTTTTGGAACTTTGTTTCTCAAATTCCTTTGAAGAAATAAGTCAAGACTAGTTGAATTTGGTGTCTTGTCAAATCATGTGAGATCTCATCTTAAAACCGTGTGTCCACCAAAGCGTTTTTAGCCAGCTGAAAACTTGAGAGCGTTTTGGCAGCGCTGCGTTTTTCCGTAACAGAATGTTGTGACAGTTGGTCGGTGTGGTGTTAGCCCCGCCCTCCTCCACTGTGATTGGACGGTTGGGTAAAAAGTGACAGTGATGAGCGCTGCGTTTCACCCAAAGTTGAACATTGTTCAACTCTCGGCGACTAGTAAAAACGGCGAGCACTTCAGCGCGAAAAAAGTTAAGCGCCTTTTTTAAAGGCGCGTTTTAAATGCGCGGCGCCTCATTATGCTATGGATTTTTAAAAGCGCGGCTCTCCCATTGAAAACAATTGAAAAAATACGCTAGTCGCGTGAAAAACTGCTTTGGTGGACACAAGGCCTAAGGAGAAACATCTGAGAAGTCTCTTTGTGTAATCTCATGTGTGTGTTCAGTCTTTAGTGCAGAACTCTCGTAAGGCTGGAAATCACGTCTGCTATGGCCTCTAGTACACTCAACAACGAGGAGCTGGTAAGTAATTGCGAGTCTTTCACCCGATTAAATTTGACTAATCTTTCTATTTAAAATGCATTTTTGTCACTTGATTAAAAGTAAAGGCTCTGCCAGTGAAATGTGTGCCTTCTGAACCCTTATTAAAAGCATTGTGTCTCGTGTTTGGTGTGTTTTGGTGTTATTGTTCACTAAAAATAAAAATAAAATCGTATTGTAACTTGGACAAAAACTAGCGTAAGTAACACTGGTGTGTTTGTGCTCCTGTAGAAGAGTCACGTGTATAAGAAGACTCTCCAGGCCCTGATCTACCCGATCTCCTGCACAACCCCGCACAACTTCGAGGTGTGGACGGCCACGACGCCCACCTACTGCTACGAGTGTGAGGGTCTGCTGTGGGGCATCGCTCGCCAGGGCATGCGCTGCTCCGAGTGCGGCGTCAAATGCCACGACAAGTGCCAGGACCTGCTCAACGCCGACTGCCTGCAGAGTGAGATTTTAATGCAAATATGCCCTATTTTAACGATCTAAGCACATGGTCTAAAGTGAACGGCACTTGTGGACTTGCCCGAATTCCCTTTTGCTAGTTTAATGACGGGACAAATGGTCGGCGCTCCCGGTGCATGGTCTTAAAGGCTCGTCTCTATTCTCACACAAATGTCAAAAAAGTTACTTGAATCAATGACTGGTATTAATAAAGATCCATTCTTACAGATCATTAACTAAAAAAAGTTGGTTTAGGGTTTAGTTACTGTTTTGGGCGTAACATGCAATAAACAAATCGAGTCTCGCTTGCGCCACTGCTGATTCGCTATTTACATTCTGCCCTTCGGTGGTTCAGAAACCTCTCGGATTTCATCAAAAATATATTAATTTGTGTTATGATATTTAATATATAATATATTTTTTATATTTAATATATAATATATATTTTTATAAAAATATATTAATTTGTGTGAAGGTAAACGAAGGTCTTACTGGTTTGGAACAACATGAGGGTGAATAATTAATGACCGAATTTTCCTTTTTGGGTGAACTATCCCTTTAAGTCGGTCTATAATGATGAGACCAAGTTCAGTAGTAAGTCATGGGGACACATTTAGCACACACAAATGACAGGTTTTTTAGATTGACCCTGCTTTAAAGAGCTCCTGTTATGCTTTTTAAAATATTACCTTTCATGCAGTGTGTAATACAGCTGCTGCTAATATAGCTATGCAAAATTTTAAAGATCAAAGTACACGTTATTGTCTCCTAAAAGAAAGAATCGATTCTGAGTCGTCAGCAATTACAGTCTCACTTCCTGTTACAAAACCTACATAACAATGTAACAAATTTGCATAATGCAAGCATATGGTTTTCATTGGCTGCCGGCGAACAGTGTCTCCTTTGCTCCGCCCTCAAACACTAGTTGTAGCTGAGACTGGAAGAGTTTGGTTTGTGCTGTCGATGCTATTTTTAGTGCTGCAAATCCACTTTTCTGCACTTCAAAAGGACGAGGACTCGTGCTGGAACTGATGCGGAAATACAGACGCCATCGTTTCGATCACTGTGAATCAAGTGTTGAGGAAGAGCTGAAATCCAGATATGGAAATAGGCATTTGGTTTTCAACACGTGCTGTATGTGGTCGACCAATCACAGCAGACTGGGTCATCTGACCAATCAGAGCAGAGTAGCTCAGGTTTAGAGAGGCTGAATCTTCGAACGAACTGTTTCAGACACTGTGAGAAAAGAGCTGATGCTGCAGTGGAGATTGAGAACATTTTGACCTTGGGTGCATGTAAACCTACTGTCAACATTAGGGACCTTTTAAGATCTTATAGCTAGACAAATTACTGGAAAATGGAAAGTCTTGGAAAGTTTTAGTGAAGCTTTTCTTACACAGTTCTCTGAAACCTTCACATTATAGAAATTGAGCTTGTGTAAGAAGCTTTGTGCAGTCATTAGAGCTGATGTTGTGGATGTGTCCTTCAGGAGCTGCTGAGAAGAGCTCGAAACACGGCGCTGAGGATCGAACGCAGAACATCATCATGGTCCTGAAGGACCGCATGAAGATCCGCGAGCGCAACAAACCTGAGATCTTCGAGCTGATCCAAGAAGTGTTCGACATTCCCAAGGCGAGCCACGGGACTCAGATGAAACAAATCAAGCAGAGCGTTCTGGACGGACGTCGAAGTGGTCGGCCAAAATCAGCATCACAGGTGAACTCAGAATCACAGTTATCAGTGTCTAAAAATATTTACACGTGCATTTGACTGATGCTTTTATTTAAAGCTACTTTACATTGCATTGAAGTTATACATTTGATCAGTTCATGCATTCGCTGGGAATTCGAACCGATGACCCATGAAGTCATGCTCTTGTGTTTGAGCTTGAAAAAAAACATGAGATATAATGTACTGTATTTGCATAATCTTAATAGCTTTCTGTAAAAGTATTTGTTTGCTGTCAGTGGTGTGTGCTCAGGGTCTCCAGGCGAAGGATAAGACGGGTTCGAGTGACCCCACGTCACCGTACAGGTGGGGAAAACCAAGAAGAGAACCAAGACCATCTACGGCAATCTCAACCCCATCTGGGACGAGAGCTTCCACTTGTGAGTGTGTGAATGCATGGATCAAAGCAAAATATGCAATAAACCGTTTAGTGTCTTAAAAATTTTAAATTGGTCTTATTGTATGATTCACCAGTGCATGTGAATCTGATGGAGAAATGTGTTGTTAAATCAATGTTATTTTAGAATCATTGATTATACTTTTAATATTTTATACTTTTTTAATAATTTTAATAATATACCATTAATATTTTAAATGACATTTTGTTTGTATATTTTTTTACATTTTAATTTAAAAGATTTTGTACAATAGTTTTTACAATTGTTTTAGTCATTTTTATTAGATATTTTTAAAAATATTGTCTGTATAAAGGTTCGTCAGTTAACATTAGCTAACTACATTAGTTAGCATGAACTAATAATGAACTGCACGCATACAGCATTTAGTAATCTTTGTTAATGTTAACTTTACGAAAAAACAAACTTATCTCGTTATTTTGACGTAATAAGTCGTTAAAGCGACAAAATAGCTCGTTATAAAACATAAGTCGTTAAAACGACATATTATTTTGTCAAAACAACATAAGATCTCGTTATTACACAAGTCGTTATTTCGAAAGTCGTTAAAACGACATAATATCTCGTTATAATGACATAAGTCGTTATTTCGACATAAATAGTTTGTTATTTCGACATAATAAGGGTCTCATTCTAATATGCGTTAAGCTATATTTAGTGTTCGTATAATGCCTTTCTATGGGAGGAAAATGCTTAATTGATATTATGTCACTGTCGTTATAACAAGATATTATGTCGTTAGAATGACTTATTAAGTCAAAATAACGAGATAAGTTTTCTTCTTTTTTTCACCTTGCGGTTCAGGGATTAAGTATAATAACGTCAACATTTTACTAATACTTGTTGTAATTAATAATTGTTAACATTAGTTAATCCAATGTGAACTGATAATGAACAAAGATAAATACAAAGACAAATACAGTAACCAATGGATTGCTCATGGTTAGTTAATACATGTTATCAAATGAACCTTATTGTAAAGTGTTACATATGAAGTTTTTAATTGTATTCTCTGCTTCTGTGGTGTGCAGTGAGTGCCATAACTCTTCAGACCGGATCAAGGTGCGCGTCTGGGATGAGGATGATGATATCAAGTCTCGTGTAAAGCAACGGTTCAAGCGCGAGTCTGACGACTTTCTGGGACAGACCATCATCGAAGTGCGAACGCTCAGTGGAGAAATGGACGTCTGGTACAACCTCGGTAAGTCAAAGTGATTGTTTACGTATTATAGAAGTGGCTTCGAGCAACATCTCTAATGAATATGATCTTGAGGGAATTATTAATGTCTCTCTCTCTCTCTCTGAATAGACAAGCGCACGGATAAATCGGCCGTATCAGGAGCGATCCGCATGCACATCAGTGTGGAGATTAAAGGAGAGGAGACTGTGGCTCCATACCACGTTCAGTACACCTGCCTGCATGAGGTACATGCAAATATATATATAACACACATGTGACCCTATCATACACCCGGCGCAATGCAGCGTAAGGCACGACACGAGTGTGTTTTGCTAGTTTCAGCCCGACGCAGTTTTCATTTTTAAGTCGACCAGTTTTCATGTCTAAGTTTTTTAAATAGCAAATATTACTATTTACTTTCACTCATAAATGCCACATTACAGTTGTAAACCGTATTTCTCAAGGGTTTTTTATCTGTTCTGTGTTAATAGTGTTTTCGTGTTGTTTCATTTCCGCTGCGTCACACAGTTGCTCCTCCCACTTTAAAATATCATTAGACCAAAATGACACCACATATTGCATATTAAAAATCATATTCATTCGGATTGTCTGCGAATTTCTCATTTTGCTCAGAATATTCCTCACTTTTTTTTTAGGTAAAGATTATGCTGGAAACCAGTGTTATTTTAGTATTATTTATACAATATTTAAAATTAATTATTAAAATTTAGCTCTTATTAAAATGTTTATTTTTAATATATTGTTTGTAATATATTAATGTTATAATTATTTTTATAATACCTTTAGAAATTTTGGAATGTGCTTTTGTCAGTTTTAGAAAGATTAATATTTAGGTTTAGTTAATTTTTATTTAAGTTTCAGGTTTAATTAATTTTTATTTAAGTCTCAGGTTTAATTAATTTTTATGTAAGTTTCAGGTTCAGTTAATTTTTATTTAAGTCTCAGGTTCAATTAATTTTTATTTAAGATTCAGGTTGAATTAATTTTTATTTAAGTTTCAGGTTTAATTAATTTTTATTTAAGTCTCAGGTTCAATTAATTTTTATTTAAGTTTCAGATTTAATTAATTTTTATTTAAGTCTCAGGTTTAATTCATTTTTATGTAAGTTTCAGATTGAATTAATTTTTATTTAAGTCTCAGGTTCAATTAATTTTTATTGAAGTTTCAGGTTTAATTAATTTTTATTTAAGTTTCAGGTTTAATTAATTTTTATGTAAGTTTCCGGTTTAATTAATTTTTATTTAAGTTTCAGGTTTAATTAATTTTTATTTAATTTTCAGGTTTAATTATTTTTTATTTAAGTTTCAGGTTTAATTAATTTTTATTTAAGTTTCAGGTTTAGTTTCTGGTGTTTTTTCATAAAATGTGAAATCTAATATTTTTTTATATTAAGTATCAATTAACAAAAATGTCTTAAATAGTTTTAGTTAACGATAATAACCCAGCTGGAAACTCATTGCTCACTCCTGATTGGGACGTAAAAGTAAATCTGTGTAATCGGTGCATTGAAAATGTGTGACTGAGTCCTCAACCCATTTTTGATTTGTAGCACATCTTCCACTACACCACTGAGAAGCAGAACAGCGGCGGCGTGAAGATCCTCGACGCCAAAGGCGATGACGCCTGGAAAGTGTATTACGAAGAGACGGCGCAGGAGATCGTGGACGAGTTCGCCATGAGATATGGAGTGGAGTCGATCTATCAGGCCATGACGTAAGCAGACTGAACGAAGGAACCAATGTAGGTAACTGGAGTGAATGTATAAACAAGTGAATGCATGAAACATATTCCACAAATATGGATCAAAATAGTATGTGAAACTCTTAAAGGTGATATATTATGTCCCTTTTCACAAGATGTAATATAAATCTATGGTGTCCCCATAATGTGTCTGTGAAATTTCAGCTCAAAATACTCCCGGATCATTTATTATTGCTTGTCAAATTTGTCTGTGTGAGCAAAAACGTGTGTGTGTCCCTTTAAATGCAAATGAGCTGCAGCTCCGCCTCTGTTTTAGGCCTGTAATGCCTGTGACCTTGTGCTCTGTGTTTGTGTTTAGGCATTTTGCGTGTCTGTCCTCGAAGTACATGTGTCCCGGTGTGCCTGCGGTCATGAGCACACTTCTGGCCAACATTAACGCTTATTACGCCCACACCACACAATCCTCCAACAACGTGTCCGCCTCCGACCGCTTCGCCGCATCCAACTTTGGGGTCAGTTCACATCTCAACCACATAAAAGCTCATTTAACGCTTCACATCACGTTTAAAACATTGGATAGCTACAGCTGGATGCAAAAAAAAAAAACATAAAATAGGATCAAATAAATAAGTACAGTAGATCTCTGTTTTAATAATAATTGTGTTGTTGGGTTACGCTACTGGCCAGTAAGAAATTAATTAGGGCTGTCAAGCGATTAATCGCATCCAAAATAAAAGTTTGTGTTTACATAATATATGTGGGTGCACTGTGGATAATTATTTTATATATATAAATACACACACATGCTTGTATATATTTTAGAAATATTTTCATGTATATACTGTATATATATTTATATATCATTTATATTATATAAAAATATAAATATTTTATATATAAATAATATTTTTTTCTTAAATATACAAGCATGTGTGTGTGTTTATATATACACTACCGGTGAAAAGTTTAGAGTCAGTAAGATTTTTTTATGTTTTTAAAAGAAGTCTCTTCTGCTCACCAAGGCTGCAATTTTTTGATAAAAAATACACAAAAAACACAGTAATATTGTGAATTATTATGACAATTTAAAATGACTTTATGTTAATATATATTAAAATGTAATTTATTCCTGAATTTTCAGCATCATTACTCCAGTCTTCAGTGTCACATGATCCTTCACAAATCACTCTAATATGATGATTTTATGCTCCAAAAACATGTATGATTATTATCCATGTTGAAAACAGTTTTTTACATTTTTATTTCAGGATTCTTTGATGAATAGAAAGTTCAAAGAACAGCATTTATTTAATTAGAATCTTTTCTAACATTATAAATGTCTTTACTGTAACTTTTGATCAATGTAACTCATCCTTGATGAATAGAAGTATTGATTTCTTATTTATTTCCCCCAAAAATAAAATACAAATTCTTAATGACACCAAACTTTTTAAAGGGTAGTGTTTAATGTAACAAAAGCTTTCCATTTCAGATAAAAGCTGTTCTTTTGAACTTTCTATTCATCAAAGAATCCTGAAATAAAAATGTAAAAAACTGTTTTCAACATGGATAATAATCATACATGTTTTTGGAGCATAAAATCATCATATTAGAGTGATTTGTGAAGGATCATGTGACACTGAAGACTGGAGTAATGATGCTGAAAATTCAGCTTTTTTTCAGACGAATAAATTACATTTAAATATATATTAACATAAAAAACATAAAAAAATCTTACCGACCCTAAACTTTTGACCGGTAGTGTATATATATATATATATATATATATATATATATATATATATATATATATATATATATATATATATATATAAATAATTATACACAGTGCACCCACATATATTATTTAAACACAAACTTTTATTTTGGATGTCAATTAATCGCGATTAATCATTTGACAGCCCTAAAATTAATACTTTTATTCAGTTATTAAATTGATCAAAAGTAACATTACAGATATTCATAACCATGTATATGATTATTTTACTTTCTATTCATCAAAGATTCCTGAAAAACTAAATGTATCACAGTTTCCACTAAAAATATGAAGCAGGTTTCAACACTGATAATCATAAATGTTTCTTGATCATCAGATCCTCATATTAGAGTGATTTCTGAAGGATCATGTGACACTGAAGACTGGAATAATGATGATGATAATTACAGAAATAAATTACACTTTACTGTATATTCACATAATATTTCAGATTTTATTGTATTTTTGATCTAATAAATGCAGCCTTGGAGAGCAGAATGGATTTTTTTTTCTTTCAAAGTGTATATTTTACATATGTTATCTTTGTTTGCAGAAAGAGAGGTTTGTGAAACTGCTGGACCAACTGCACAACTCCCTAAGGATCGACCTCTCGATGTACAGGGTATATATTAACACACTCTCCTGGATCAATAATGAATATTATTGAGTGATGAGTATAACTTATGACCTGATGACCTCCAGATCTATTGATTACTGAAGAGTTGTTGTTGTAGAGTGTGTATTTGTGTTTGTAACGTGTGTGTGTGTGTGTGTTTCAGAATAATTTTCCAGCCAGTAGTCCTGAGAGGTTGCAGGATCTGAAGTCCACTGTCGATCTTCTGACCAGCATCACTTTCTTCAGAATGAAGGTTTGCTCTGTTTTCTTCTGATTACGGATCTATTATGCTTTTCTCATGTAGTGTGTGTTAAAGTCTCCTAAAAGAGACGAGAAACGAGTCGTCAGTGAAGAATAACTGTTGGTGTGTGTGTGTGTTTTCAGGTCCAGGAACTGCAGAGTCCACCGAGAGCGAGTCAAGTCGTCAAAGACTGTGTCAAAGCGTGTCTCAACTCAACGATATCGAGTACATCTTTAATAACTGCCACGAGCTCTACAGCCGAGAAATATCAGAACGACCCAGTGAGTATGTGTGTGTGTGTAGCACTGGTCAGCTGTTTTGATTGACAGCTGCTCCACTCTATCAAATGAGACACAAAGTTTTTAATGGTGGGAAAGTAGTAAAATCCTGCATACCTGACAACAATCGCTCAAATACGTTAATATAATAACTGCTTGCATGTGTAAACATGTTAAGAATAAGTAAGAAGAAATACGCGCAGATCTTATTGGAAAAGCATCAGATGGTGTTTAACACAGTCCAGACCTGAAGCGCACCCACTTAACACACACGTGTTAGTGTAATATCAGTGTGATATTGAATAGTTACTATTGATATTTTGAATCAGTTATTGTTTTCATCTTTAATTTAAAGTTTTAGTAATTTTGTTGTTAATCTCATTTTTGTTGTCTGTATAATTTTAGGGCCCTATAAAATCCGTTTTATTTTTTCTTAAATTCAATTTTATTTTTTCCCAAATTCCGTTTTTTCCGTTTAAATTTTTGCTTATTCCGTTTTTTCCGTTTAAATTTTTGCATATTCCGTTTTTTCCGTTTAAATTTTTGCATATTCCGTTTTTTCCGTTTAAATTTTTGCATATTCAGTTTTTTTCCGTTTAAATTTTTGCATATTCCGTTTTTTCCGTTAAAATTTTTGCATATTCCATTTTTTCCGTTTAAACTTTTGGGAATTCATTTTTTTTTACCCTTTACTGTTATTTTAGTTGTAAAAAGAGTGTGCTTTTTATTCCGTGATCGCAGAAATTATAGGGCCCTATAATTTAGTTTTATTTTTCAGTATCATTTTTTTTCAGTATCATCACCTCAACTTTTAATTTTGCTTACAATTTTTTTTTTATTAATTATATTAATTATTATTATATGCTATATTTTTTGCTATATTTATTATTATATGCTATATAAATAGGCTCATTTTCATAGGCTCGTTATTGAATCCATTCAGCCGATCTCTGGTTCTGGCGGTACCACTTCTAGTATTCATCATTGAAGTGAACCATTAGCATTTCTCAAAAAACAAAAAAATATTTCCAAAAGAAAAAGAGTATCCCTTTAAGTTTTGTTATATTTAATTTACTTCAGTTAACATTTATTTCATTTCAAGAGATAAATGTTTTTTTTAATGTTTTCATTTATAGTTAACTACCTTCTTCTCTGTGATTGTTGTGTTGTAGACTTCGGCATGTTGTTTTAACGGAGAGCGTTACACTGGACTGAATGAGTTTCTGTTTGTCTCTTGCAAACGCTCGTTCTGATTTTACGCTGTTTAGTAATTCAGAGCAGAAGTTCTTCTCATGGAAAATTAAATATTGATTATGGTAGAGGTGTTGTGGCAGTTATGAATGGAGAAGAGCCGCAGTGTGTCGTATGTTTATGTCTCTCTCTCTCTCTCTCTCTCTCTCTCTCTCTCTCTACACACACACACACACACACACACACTTGCTCTGCAGAACTTTATTAGCAAGATGGAAAACAGGTCTTGAGTTTCTGACACCTCATAACCGTAGCGCTGACTGATGCTCCCAGTGTGTGTGTGTGTGAGACAATTATAGGCCGGGGAGGCATTCTCGCTTGCGTTATTTCTGTAATTGTCAATTTGTTTTCTCCAGTAACCGTGAGCGGCTCCACTACTTCCGCTACACTTAATTATTAAACACACTTTATTTCCACTTTTCGTCATTATTATTGAGAATAAGTGCCTTTCCGAATCTGATTTGTGATGGAAAAAAGGTGAAGAGCGAGTTGACAAAAGGCAGATTTGAAACACGGGAAAAAGCGATTAATGCATGAACAAAAAACACTGGGTTAAAACAACCCAAGGGCCTGGGTAGAAAACATGTTGGGTTCATTTTACTTAGCAAGTTGGGATGTTTATTTAACCCATCATACTCAGTTGATTAATTTTTACTATAGTACTACTCTAAAAAAATGCTGGGTTGTTTTAACCCAACTTTGGGTCAAATATGGACAAATGGGTTTAAATGTGTAATTACATTTTTAACCCAATGTTTGGGTTTGCATTTTTTAGAGTGTAGCTTTTTACATTTTTTTTTTACTTCATACATGAATTAATGTTTACGGATTAATTTAAATCCTCATAACTAACTCATTTTAAAACTAATTTTAATCAATTCCTCATCCTACACTACCGGTCAAAAGTTTAAGATCGGTAAGATTTTTTATGTTTTTAAAAGAAGTCTCTTCTGCTCACCAAGGCTGCAATTTTTTGATAAAAAATACACAAAAAACACAGTAATATTGTGAAATATTATTACAATTTAAAATTACTTTTTTTATGTTAATATATATTAAAATGTAATTTATTCCTCTGAAAAAAAGCTGAATTTTCAGCATCATTACTCCAGTCTTCAGTGTCACATGATCCTTCACAAATCACTCTAATATGATGATTTTATGCTCCAAAAACATGTATGTATTATTATCCATGTTGAAAACAGTTTTTTACATTTTTATTTCAGGATTCTTTGATGAATAGAAAGTTCAAAAGAACAGCTTTTATCTGAAATGGAAAGCTTTTGTTACATTAAACACTACCCTTTAAAAAGTTTGGGGTCAGTAAGAATTTGTATTTTATTTTTGGGGGAAATAAATAAGAAATCAATACTTCTATTCATCAAGGATGAGTTACATTGATCAAAAGTTACAGTAAAGACATTTATAATGTTAGAAAAGATTCTAATTAAATAAATGCTGTTTGAACTTTCTATTCATCAAAGAATCCTGAAATAAAAATGTAAAAAACTGTTTTCAACATGGATAATAATCATACATGTTTTTGGAGCATAAAATCATCATATTAGAGTGATTTGTGAAGGATCATGTGACACTGAAGACTGGAGTAATGATGCTGAAAATTCAGGAATAAATTACATTTTAATATATATTAACATAAGTCATTTTAAATTGTCATAATAATTCACAATATTACTGTGTTTTTTGTGTATTTTTTATCAAAAAAATTGCAGCCTTGGTGAGCAAAGAGACTTCTTTTAAAAACATAAAAAATCTTACCGATCTTAAACTTTTGACCGGTAGTGTATATCGCTTTGCTTCCCCAGTAAATGTGTTCTTGATTTAAGAATGTTTGTACAGGAAAACAAGAAAAAGCACATACATTTTTGCAGTGTTGTTGTATTTGACATGAACGTGACTCTTGTTTGTGGTGTTCTCCAGGCGAAGACGGTTCCTCCTGATGAACAGGGGCCGAGTGTAAAGAACCTGGACTTCTGGTCCAAACTCATCACCCTCATCGTCTCCATTATAGAGGAGGACAAGAACTCCTACACGCCCTGTTTGAACCAGTAAGTGTGTGTTCAGATCAAGCTCTCTCTCTGAATCAAACACTGAGTTAAACTGCAGTTCCTCCACTGGCCACTAGAGGCGCTGCAGGAGAGACTCAGTCCCATAGACCCGCTTGTTAAAATGCCCAACTTTACAGCAGAAATAAACATGTTTACAGTCTGGAATAAAAAGTGATTTGTATGTATATACTTTATATATATTTATACAAAATTAATATTATACATAAATATAAATATTTGATATATTAATAACACATTTTTCTTAAATATATACATGCATATATGTGTATTTATATATACAAAATAATTATACACACTACACACACATATATTATGTAAACACAAACTTTTATTTTGGATGCGATTAATCACGATTAATCTTTTCCCAGCCCTAATCACAATACAAAAATACAACAATATATAACGGGGATAGTGACATTAAATATTGTGGATAGTTCACCAAAAATAAAAATTACTGTGTGAGAAAAAAAGTTTTAGTGTCAGAACTATTAAACTACTATATAATGTTGAAAATAATGTATAATAATGCAGTGTGTGTCCTGATAATGGTGAATGTCTGATGTCACCAGTAAAAAGTGGCCGACATTATATTAAACATATCTAGTCAGTGACGGAGTAAAGCATATTCTTAAATAATTCAGTATTTCAAAAAATAATAAAAATAAAATAATAAAAATTACAACAAATAATTCAGTATTTCAGCTTCATGAATCATGAATATTGTTATTCTGGTGTTTCTATTGTCTAAGTCTTTTACACACAAGATGTGACATCACATTTAGGGACAGTTTTTTTTAACCTTTTATCATACGTCTTGGAGTATCGCGATAATATCGTATCGTGAGTTCAGTATCGTGACATGAGGGCGTCGTTACACCCCTATTCATTTATGATGATTACTGAAGTAAAAAAGCACCAGGTTACACTGACCGTTCCTAATGGTTGAAGTGATATACAAGAGTTAAGCAGTTGATGAAGCGTGTGTGTGTGTGTGTGTGTGTGTGTGTAGGTTCCCTCAGGAGCTGAACGTGGGAAAGATCAGTGCCGAGGTGATGTGGAACATGTTTGCTCAGGATATGAAGTACGCTGATGGAAGGTAAACGGACACATGTCTGTCTTATGTGTATATATTTTTAACTTAACTATTATGTTTTACAATATGCTATTATTTATTTATTTGTATCTATTACATTAATTATTATTTCCTCTCGTCACTTTGTTTGAATCTGCCTTTTTTATTTACTTGTTTTAATTTTTTTCAAAATCCAGTTTTTTCCTTCTTTATTTTTATTTATTTATTTATTTATTATATGATATTATTATATTAACTATTATTATTTGTGATTTATTGATTGTTTATTTAAAATATGTGTCCCTTTCTCTCTCTTTGAGGTGTTTATACCCATCTCAAAATGTTTATTTTTCTATTTTTTATTTTTTTATAAAAAAATTACAATATGCAATTATTTATTTTGCTTATATTACATTATATAAGTATTATATTATATAAGTATTATATTATATAGTAATATATTATATAATTTTTTTTCGTTCATGGAAATGCAGAAATATGTTGTAAAACAGCATGAACGTAATAAATAAATAAATAAATAAATATATTATAAGTGATTTTTTTTTACTTATATTTTTTTTGACACTTATTTTTTTACGTTGTTTTAGTTTTTAGTTTAGTCATAATTTGAGGTTTGTCTTAATATTATTATATATTATATATTACTTAATAATAAATAAGATAATATTGAATTGCTTAATCTCTAATCTCTTGCTTTCTATCTGTACACTCCTTTGACAAGCTTATGTTTTTAGTTCTGCTTTATGTGATTCTGTCTTGACAATAGTTTAATAGTTTTTTCTATTATTTATTTGTATTGTATTTATTTATTTACTTGTTATTTTTTTAAATATACATTTATCTATTTATTTATTTGTATTAATTATATTAATTAATATTATTTGTGATTTATTTATCATTTTTTCGATATTTTTTATGTAGTTATTTTTTATTTTTTAATGTACATTTATCTATTTATTTTTATTATTATTATGTTTTAGTTCTTGAATTAAATAGCTTGATACTCTGTCTTAAAATCTTTATTTTTCTGTTATTAATTTATATTTTTGTTTAATTATTTTATGATTATTATATGATTTATTTACTTTTTCTCTCGTCACGTCTTTGTTTTAGCTCTATTGTAATCTGAGGTTTAATTGCATTTTTCTTAAGAAAAAGTGAGTGTTAAAAGGTCTGGGAATCAAACTCCACTTCTCATGTGTGATGAATCCTGTTTTCTGTGCTCTACTTCCTGTCTGTCAGAGCACGAGAAACAGCGTCTGTGCAAGAGCGCCGACTACATGAACCTGCACTTCAAGGTGAAGTGGCTCTACAACGAATACTGCAAGGAGCTGCTGTACTTCCAGGACCGTGTGCCGGAGTACCCGGCGTAAGAGCGTTTCCTGTAGACGAGCAGTGTGTGTGAGTGTGTGAGTCTCTCAGCGTCTGAACCGCTTTATCTGTGTGTGGACAGATGGTTTGAGCCCTTCGTGATCCTGTGGCTGAATGAGAACGAGGAAGTTTCCAGAGATTTCCTGCACGGCGCTCTGGTCCGGGACGCAAAGGACGGGGTAAATATCATCCTGGTGTTTTATCACAAGTCCAATTAGTCTAAAATATTCATAAAACCGACCTGATTGGTCGTTTGTGACGTCAGAAACACCAGCGATTTGAAACTGTGTTTTTGAGACTGTCTTTGGTTTTAAGGAGGAAATACTCAGCAATGCTGTCGACTGATGAACTTACACATGATGTGTCTTAGAGCAGATTAAATAGACACAAACAACACTAAAAGCTGGATTTTCACCACAGCGGGACTTTAAAATTCATGTATTATGTATAATATTTCTTAATTTAATTCTAGGATTACCAAACCTCCTCCCTGAGATTTGAAGTTAATATTTAAATAATTTAACAACACATTTGCACACTGAAAAAAAACGTATTTCCGCTCTGGTTTATCATTACAAATCTAAACATTCTTAAATCAAGATATATTGAGATGGGAAATGACTGAATATATTAAGTCGTTATATTAAGAGTTTTTAATTATATGTATATATATATGTATACAGTGTATATATACAGTTTTTGCTGAAAACAAGAACAAATATCTGCCAATTAATTATTGGTGTTTTTTCAATTTTTTTAAGCATTTCATTTTGATACATTTTTCATAAAACAAAACTTAACCTGTCACCCCATTTTTTATAGACATGGAAATGCACATTTTGAACTTAAATGGTTGTATTTCAAGAATGCTTTGGAATATAGACGTAAGATTGGTCTTGTTTCAAAGAAGTCATTCGGCAGATTTTGGTCGTAGTGAAATAAATTAAGAAAGTGAAACAGAAGAAAAGTTTGAGTTTATGAAAATATACAATTTAAAAGAAAATATTATTCAGATTTTATATAAAATATATATTTTTACAGCCTGGGCTACTCTAAAACTGTAGAAAAATCAAAGCCAAAAATCTGAACAAGTTGTGTTTAAAATTTAGTTTGTCTGCAGTACTGAACGCTTCCACTAGTGCACAACCAGACTCCATCACTGCCCATATAAGGGTGCCTCCATTTCCATATGTGTTTTGAGTGATATGAACCATCATTTACACAATTTTGATACAATTTATGAAGTAGACAACCTATTCAGAAGTATTATGGGAAGTTTGGCAGATTTTGATATGAATTCAACGTCTAAGACACACATACAAAGAACACACATGTGCGTTATAGCTTCCTGCCACATCACAAATGGTGAATTTATTATTTTGTTTTTCTTAATATTTCAAACATTTTCAGACCTTTTTTCCAAAATAATTGAATGGATGCTATCTTTTGAACTTTTGGCATGAAAACAAACTGAGGTCTCTACCATTTTTTTCATGATTTTTCATGTTCATCACTATTTCAAAATAAAGGTCTGAACACGCCTTAGGAGTATGAAAATATTCTTGCTGCAAATTGATAAATTATAGCTCCTCTGTAATATATTTTGAAAATCAGTCACCAAATATGGAAACTAGAGATTGTAAGCTTTCAAATTATATATAGTTTGTCAATATTACTTAAGGTCTTTTCTAAGATATTATTTTTTTAAAAATATAATGGCAAGCTTCCCACCTGTGGGACGGTGACAGTAATTTAGTCATTTTGCTTCTTCATAAATGCATCTTGATTTATAAATGTTTAGATATTTGTATTGTTTTTCAGGACGTGCAGCTAAACAAATAAAACCTTCTTTAGTGAGTGTTTTTAATCGGTTGATTTGTCGTGTGTGTGTGTGTGTGTGCAGTTCCAGCCGACGTCGGAGCACGCGCTCTTCTCCTGCTCGGTGGTGGATGTGTTTTCTCAGCTCAACCAGAGCTTCGAGATCATCAGGAAGCTGGAGTGTCCGGATCCTCAGATCGTGGGGAATTACATGAAGAGGTTTGCTAAGGTGACACGCGAATTACGAGTGTGACGAGTTCATTCAGTCAGGGGGGTTTTATTGGGCATTTGCTCAAACTAAACAGTGCCTCTGTTATGCTTTCTCAGATATTCCCTTCATGCAGTGTGTATTAAAGCAGTTTGTGAATGTAAAAGATCTGTGCAGATAAATGGAGTGTTTGTAATAATAATAAACTTTATTTAATTTAATTTAATTTAATAAGAAGAATAAACTATTTAATTTAATAATAATAATACACTTTATTTAATTTAATGTAATAATAATAATAAACTTTATTTAATTTAATTTAATAATAATAATAAACTTTATTTAATTAAATTTAATAATAAGAATAAACTTTATTTAATTTAATTTAATAATAAGAATAATGAACTTTATTTAATTTAATATTAATAATAAACTTTATTGAATTTAATTTAATAATAATAATAAACTTTATTCAATTTAATTTAGTAATAAGAATAAACTTTATTTAATTTAATAATAATAATAATAAACTTTATTGAATTTAATGTAATAATAATAATAAACTTTATTGAATTTAATTTAATAATAATAATAAACTTTATTAAGTCATTATATTAATTTAATTAATTATAATTAATATATATATATATATATATATAGTGTGTGTGTGTATACAGTGTATATATATACCGTTTTTGCTGAAAACAAGAACAAATATATAATAATAATAATAAACTTTATTTAATTTAATGTAATAATAATAAACTTTATTCAATTTAATTTAATAATAATAATAAACTTTATTTAATTTAATTTAATAATAATAATAATAAACTTTATTCAATTTAATTTAATAATAATAATAATGAATGTTATTTAATTTAATAATAATAATAAACTTTATTTAATTTAATTTAATAATAATAATAAACTTTATTCAATTTAATTTAGTAATAATAATACACTTTATTTAATTTAATAATAATAATAATAAACTTTATTGAATTTAATGTAATAATAATAATAAACTTTATTCAATTTAATTTAATAATAATAATAAACTTTATTCAATTTAATTTAATAATAATAATAAACTTTATTCAATTTAATTCAATAATAATAATAAACTTTATTTTCTATAGCACCTTTAAAAGTAGCATCTCAAAGCGCTTCACAAGAATAGAAACATGATCAAACATACAATTATACAATCAATGCATTCATGACAGAAAAAATAAAATACCAAATAAAAACATATTATGAAATGTTCGATTAATAATAATATGGCAATATGCTTGATAAAGCAATCAAGTTTGTGGAGTGATTGAAATGTACTGTGTGTGTGTGTACAGTACGTGAACTGACTTTATCTGCAGTGTGAACGTGGCAAATGCAAATCCATCAAATATGAGACACACTCGCATTCTCTAATAGACAATAATGTCCTGTGTTAGTGTATTAAAGTTGAACTATTCCTCTAATCATGTGACTGTTTTTCTTTCTTTCAGACCATCGGAAATGTTCTTCTGTCGTACGCTGACATCATCACCAAGGATTTCCCCACACACTGCAAGAAGGAGAAAGTGGTGCGTCACATTTATGCGTTTACATTTATAACAGGCTCATAATGAAATCTCTTGGGATGTGTGTGTGCTAGTGAGCTATTAGATGCGACTATGAAGTTTTCACATTTAGCACTATTCGTTGCTTTCTATTGCTGCAGGGATTTCTTTAACCCACTGATGGTCCTCGGCCACTTCTGACTCGAATAATTTTCTGTTTTGAATTATTAAAAATCACAGCTTCATCGGAAGGTTATGATACTTGGTGACTTTTTTGCCATTTGGTATGTAAATACAAAAAAAATAAAATAAATAAATTAAATTAAAAAAATTAAACACTCGTGGTCTTTGGTCAAAAATGACCGACCCATAGGAAATGAATGGGAAATTTACACACAAAAAAAAATTCTCTGAATTTTTGTTTGTACAATCTACAAATCGGCCACGATTCTCTAAAAGAAGTATACGCAGTAAAGGGGTGACACTCTACAACATCAAGAGTGCAAAAAATGTACACCCACCACACACACACACATACAAACACACTTTTATACACATACACCCCAATAAATTCAGACTACAAAAAATCTGTTTTGAATTTTTACAAATCACAACTTAATCTGAATGATACGAAACTTGGTGACATTTCTGGCATTAGGTATGTGAACACAAAAAAAAATTTAGTTCATGATCCGAGCATGCTAAGTGGTCGGAAAAAATTAGTCACGATTTTGGTCTTTGGTCAAAAATGACCCCCATAGGAAATGAATGGGAAATTGACAAAAAACAAAAAATTCACATTTTTTTTTTTTTTTTAAATTTTTTTTAATAAGAAATAGTTTTTGAGATTGTTTCAATTATATATTCAAATCCACAGAAAAAAATAAAAAAAATGTGTTCATAAACAGCTGGGGAATTCACATGCCTCTCCATAGAGAGCTGTACATGCCATCTAGTGGTTACACCATGATTCTACGCTTTTCTCTATACTGTAACCAGATAGTGCTAATTTTCTTCAAAAAATAAATTTTTTCTGAAGGCCTAGACTCTATATTAAACAAAAATACTGCATTAATAATAATATAATAAAATAATAATATATATATATATATATATATATATATATATATATATATATATATAAATATATGTACAAATATATATTATATATTTCCTTTGAAAATAGACCATAAATATTGCATAAATATTAATAAATTCAATCAAATTGTCTCAAAATACTAAATTAAAAAGAATAAATATTATAGAACAAAAATAAATTGCATTGGTTTTACTGGATGGAAGAAGTTTCATTTTCAGGCCTCCGGTCACTTCTGACCGGGAAGGCCCAGGACGTGACTCATAAAGGAAGACCATCAGAGGGTTAATAGCTTGTGTGTGTGTGTTAATGTTATTTATTTTCCTCTACTCTGTTATTTTCAGCCTTGCATCATAATTAATAATATCCAGCAGCTGCGAGTCCAGTTGGAGAAGATGTTCGAGGCTATGGGAGGGAAAGGCGCGAGTTCACTTTAAAACATGTCACATGATGCTTTGTGTGAAGTTTTTTTTTTTCAAAAGTTTGGGGTTACTATCGATTTTTGTTATGAAAGAAGTCTCTTATTCTTATCAAAGACTGACATGATATTTGAAACATTATTAACATCACTTTTGATTATTAATTTCAATATTTAATTTGAACAGTTATATGTAAATAGTCGGATCTGGTTTGATGTCAATAATAGCAAACATCATTGGTTCTAACATGTCTTGAAACTGGATATTACAAACCAAATTGAAGTTTATGAAAGTACACA